>CAUYRT010023238.1:0-58876 GCA_963574885.1 Lepilemur ruficaudatus
ACATGAAGGCTTTTTATATATAAGTTGCTGTAGTGATTTCTTCCAAAGCATATTTCAAGTTTCCCAGCTTCAGTTTGCAGGGCTTCAAGAAAAGCACAGTTTTAATTTCTAGTGATTTTTAAATCATAAGGGTGGGAGAAAAATTGGAAACATTAGTCTGAAGAGCCACAGCCTGAAATCAGGAGAAACTAAAAATTCAGGATTTGGTCCAGATAAATAATAAAAACTGAAAAACAATGATCAGGGCTAGACTCTAATGACAGGTGTACTATAAGGTTTCTTCTGAAACACAATATTTGTCTCTTCAGTTCCCCATTTCTATCAATAATAAATCATATTGAAATCAATTTATTGGTAAAATAAGTTTTAGTCTTATATTTGGACCTATTATTTGCATAAAATGCAGCAAGAATAATTATTGGCCATATAAGCTCTTTTTCAGTTGGCTTTTATGGAATATTTTTTATAAAAAATTTTAGAGTATACTTTTAAAAACATCTCAAGGCATGGGAGCCAAGCCGAAGACTGTGTCTCTAATATCTACATAAATTTGGCGAATTCCTCTCTTCTCAGTGTCATCAAAAGATCTTGAATTTCCCTGGGCTGTCAGAAAGTGACATTCTTTACTTGCCACAAGATCCTGAACCCTGTAAGGTAACTGTGTACATAAGGTACTAGACCAGTCTTTTTCCAAGTGTATTGGCTTTAAAGTCAACCTCAGTTATTTAGAGCAGTCTGGTCATATCCGAAAACATGACATTTCAGTCAAAGCCTTGGTAAAATAACCAGCATTTCCACTTGTGTCTAGTTACAAAAGAAAACAGTTTCTTATTGAATAGTTATGCAAATAACTATTCTGTATTGCCATAAAATAACATAACATAAAATACTTATGAATAGCTTTTGAATTCTGGAGAAATCAGGTAGAAATTCAATTTCACTCACCAAAGTATACTTCATCCAAGTGTTGTAGGCTATAAATAACATAAGAGAAAGTAAAAGAGTTTTCTTGACTCTGGAAAACAAAACATAAAATGAATCAGCAATGTTTCAAACAAAAAGTCACAAAAAATATTTCAATCCTCCATCAATTTAGCCCCATGTAATTAATTCTTATTCCACTTATATAAGTCCTAAAAACAATTGTATGAGTCCAGTTTGTTTTTAATTAGAGTTTTTGACATTCATGGCCAGTCCAGATGAATAAACTCAAAGTCATAGCAGAGGTCTATATTTCAGAATAACTGTTAGAGTCTTTTCATTCTTTCCATGAACCTCCTTGAAGAAAAAACACTTTAGGATCTGTAAAGAGTTTTTAGGGAAAAAAATCAAGAATAAAGCTATTTATTGTGGAAAACAAAACTTAAAATAGCCATGGTTTAAGATGCAGTTGACAAAAAAATTAGGTTATTTTCTGTAGCCTACAGCAATTTTAACATACTAATCATAATTATGACTAACAAATACCAAGACCTATCAGAAATTTAAAAATTGTATATAGTCTTGCAGCATGTATCAATAATATAACTGTACAAATTTAACTTTAAACAAGTTAAACATCATTTCTTATTTGACAGTGCTTCCCATATAATTATGACATACCAAATAAACTTAATATGTCTCTCTTGAACTTGCAGGGTCTCCCTCTTTTTTTAATATCCAAAAGTTATTTTGATGTCCTACAGACTTAATTTTAGAATTTTGAAATTTTATTGTGGGAAGCATGTCAAATATCAAACATTTAAAACAATAAAAATAAGATCACAAATCACTGTAAAATAATAGTCGTTCATTTAGCCAAAGTAATCATTAAACTACTTCAAAAAGCAGAAACCTTCACTGTTTGATAGAGAGGAGACTCAGTTTTCCCAACAAAAGACCTAATAAACGTAGCATGAGGCAAACTGTTGTCAGTTTTTTGCTGTTCACTCAGAAGGTAAACCAAAGACTTTTATTATCTCTTACTAATATTACATGAAAATCTTACTGTACTAGTTTTCTCAAAAGACAAAACCAAATTCTTCCTTTACATTGATATATTATTAATACGAAATGTAATTTTAGCAAAACCTCATAAACTGATCCATCCAATCTCAATCAGCTTTGGATCATACAAGATTTTCATAAACTTTTTATAACCTCTTATAAAATTTTTTCTTCTTTCTTTTTAAACTTTCTATATCCATTTAGTTTTATCTATATCATTTTTATTACCTTAATTTGAAACAACCTTTAAATAACCTCTAGAAAAAATTATTTTTTTAAACAAAAATCATACTCTCATGACTTTTTGTAGCCTTCTTTACCAAAAACACATCCTCCTGTCTTTGTACACTTTCCATGCAGAATATTTTTCCTTATATCTAGTATTTTTAATTATATATGTTAATTATGATTTTAACTCTTAGTATCTCCAGTTTCCAGTGAAAAATATAAGAAGTAAACAATTTTAATTGTTATGTACCAGGTGCAGAGCCCCAGACAGAGAATAGAGCTTTGAAAACAATGCCTAAAGGCCAGGCACAGTGGCTCATGCCTGTAATCCTAGCACTCTGGGAGGCGAGGCGGGCGGATCCTTTGAGCTCAGGAGTTGGAGACCAGCCTGAGCAAGAGGAAAACCCCATTTCTACTTATTTTCTAAATAAAATTTAAATTTTATTAAGAAAGTTAAAAATGATTTATAAAAAAAAAACCCCAACGCCTAAAGAATCCAACCCTCGCAGCATGGCCAGGAGGCAGAGCTGGGCCAGGGAGGGAAGGACTGTATTGGGCTTGGCTGTGTACTGTATCTGATGGCCCAGGTGCAGTGACACACTTACGTCCCTAGGCCTCACCGTGGCCACTTGTCTAGATATCAAAATCAAAAGGCTCAAAACCAAAGACGTAAACTCACAGACAAATCAAGCAAGTATCAAAAAATATCACAGAAGCAACAGATTTAGGACGTTAAAATATCTGTCAGAGACAGTATTAATTTGTCTGACCAGTAGACCGTGGCAAAAATGTCTAAATTAAATTCTGAAGACATTTGTTCTTTATTTTTACTAACAATTTAAAAACTAGCTTTATTTGTCAAAGATTACTAGGTGAACTTGAAAAGCATTTGTTGTACTTATTTATTTTTATGAGTGCTCATTTATTTTTAAATCAATTTGATATCATGTAGACAATATGCAAACATAGACATGTATACATGCATACATAAAAATACAGACAATTGTAATAAAGATTTTATAGCTTTGATTTTAAAATTTTAACCATGAGACAGGTAAACCTTTTTGAAGGGACAGTTGGATTAAATTGTGCCTCTGTAAACCGAACAAATTAAAGTTTATCTGTCCCGTATGGCTGTTGACCTTACTGAGTTCTAGAGAACACAGCAAATTCACATCTCAAAGCACAGAGAATTAAGTTTTTTCAAGGAGGAGTTTGGGCATGTTTGTTAAAAGGGAGATTAAAAATCGATGCCAAGGTAACAAAAAATTAGAATAATTCACCTGGGATTATAAAGATGAGCCCAGGAAAATAATTTAGAAGCCTGTTCAAAATACTGGCTGAATGTCAAAAGGTTGTATTTTGGAGACCAATTTAGCCTGATAGGTGGCTTTTTGATTTAGTTTCTGTTCAACAAAGCATTTTCAGTTTTCGGGGCCTAGTACTTATATATGTGAAAAGCAGTTACAGTTGAAAAGCAGAGCATTTAAATCCCCAGACATCAAGAATTCCATGTTTATACTGAATCTCTACCTCCCCCAATAGGGAAATGCCACACAAGACTGGGCTATGCAATGCTTCCACAGTGCACCTCACTGAAAGGACAGTCCCCTGGGGCTGGTAGGAGACCTCGCGCCAATCAGCTTATTGTATAATTAGCCCATCCCCATGGGAGTCTTATCCCCTGGTGAGATGACCAGTGTTCCCACAACCTTCAAGTGTCCAAACTTCACCTTTTTATCTAAACATTCAAAGAAACGAATATCCCTCCGTAGTAATAACCACTGACTGCAATCAACCGTTGTCAGCTACCTTCAGTACTGTCACCCTCACCAGCGTCTTGCCAACCATCACACACTTAAAGGTCAAGTGCTGTCTCACAGTACACAGTAATCCCTGGCACCTCCCAAAGCCAAACAGATCAGGGACCTCAATGCAAAAGAGAGCAGAGCTTCAGACCTGAGAGAACCCTGCCTATGACTTTTGGGACCCCATGCGGAAGACAGACAACCCCACAAAAGGGGGCATGTGATGCCTTTTTCTGTGTTCCTCAAGAGGTCTCAGGGCCACTAGAAGTCTACTCTAGATTTCTTCATGTGGTGTCAAAGGTGACAAAAAACAGAGAAGTAGAAGTAAATGGGAGAACAAATCTGAGGGGATCCGATTTGAAGAGATTTTAAGCTTCCCAAAAAGACCAATAAAGTTTTACATTTTTCTCAGCAAGAAAATCATACCAATAAGAAAGGAAGCAGATAGAGGACCAAACATATCATTCATTCATTCTTTTATTTATTTATTTACTGTATTTTAGGATATTGTGAGGGTACATACATTTTGGTTACATTTCATATCATTGCCTCTCCCTAGCGGGGGTTAGAGGCCTGCCCTTCCCCCGACAATGCTCACTGTGTCCTATAGTTGTGAGTTTACCCTCCCCAAGCCCCCATCCCTGGAGAATATTACTACCATGTGAGCACCATTGTGTTAATCAGTCAGTACCAAACATATAATTTAAAAAAGATTTCAGTCGACTGAAAAAAATTCCCAGAAACAGAACAAAAAAGAAAAAAAAGCAGAAATGCCTTTTAAAAAATTATAACCTGAATATCACTTTTTAATTAACGTGACTTTTGACCATAGACTTCTTTTTTTTAAAAAGAAAATCTTGTCAAATCTCTTATCATCAGATTTTAGCAGGGACAAACAAGACAATATTCCTAGATTTTCAACTGTTCTTTTTTTTCTTTCTATCAAACCAAAGGTATCTTTCAAGTGACTTGCCAAAACCAATAAGCCTTAACAAAGGTTATGATTTAACCAAGGGTACATAAGGCCTCACCAAAGAGGTTTAAAGAAGCAGTCCTCACAAGATCCACAACTACCGCAAAGACAGCTCAAAGAAAGGAAAGTTTCACTAGCTGCAAATGGAGTACAACCCGCATTTCTTTCTGTCCGTATTCTCTAGAGTCTCAGCTTCTTAGCTTACCATCTGCACACGAGACTAATCATCCCCTGTGCCCCATATACATAATATTAAAAGAGCAGTCATTATGCCAGGAAATCAAAAGCTGTCCATGGAAGGGTAAAAGGATCAAAACAAATGGGTACTCACAAAAGTCAAGAGTCATCAAATATCAAACCAATTTTTATGAAGGTTTCTTCTCCGTAGTTAAAGGATTTAAAATTCCCTGGCCAGGAGTCGAACCTAGGCCATCATAGTAAAAGCTTGAAATTTTAACTAGTAGACTACAAAATAGAATGGCCTGCATTGCAAATCCCACAGGGGGTCCAAAGCAGGCAGTTTGAGCAAACAAAGGATTTTAACTTTATTTTAAATTTGATTTCTTATTTCTTTAAAAAAAAATTTGCCAAGGGAGTTTCTAGGATCATATTCCTTTTGTACCTTTTCATAAGTACCAATAAGATAGTTGTTTAAGACAAGAGCTTTCTAAAATTTTCTTCTAAATACAGCCAATTTATTTATTTTATAAGTGAGCTAGTTCACATACATTTTTTCCTGTTAACTCAATTTTAGGAGGTGAAGAAAATCCTCATTTGCCTCATTACCACCCTCATCTGACCTGGGGGCCATAGACAGAGAGCTGGGAGAACTGACTTGGTAAAAAATTCTTACCTTTCTTTGCTGGCTTTTTGTCAGTTGTCCCAAGATCCCATCTGTAGGCTCCAGAACAAAGGGAACAATTTGTTTCCTTGCTCACAGCACCAAAATTGTAGGGAAGTTTAAAGTCTTCCCCTGAAGTTTTAATAATTTGAGTCTATAAAACAAACCGATAATAGATTAACAGGAAAAAAAAAGGCATACAAATTTTAATACATGCACATATGTGAATGGGAATTGTACAAATATAAAAACTCAAAGAAAGGTAAGATTGTTGATGTTTTTATAGCATCTTGAGGTTACAGAAAGAATGGGGACTCTGAGTGTGGCGGCAGGTTATAGTGGCAAAATGGGTTATGGAAAAGAGAAATGGAAGGCCTGGCTAGCAAAGGTGGTCATGCTATGCAGATGGAACCTCCATCCTTTATTGAACCTAAGCATAAAAATGGACAATTTCCCCTGTATCTTTGGGTCTTCATTCTGAAGTTTCCCAGGTATACATGTTAAATAAATTTGTACGTTTTGTTTCTCCAGTTAATCAATCTGCCTCATATCAGTGATTTTTTTAGCCAACATTTAGGGGGCTTGGTCCCTACATCATGCAAGTGACTTTGCAAGAAAAGCATATTGTATTTCACATTTGGAAAATAAGCCACTGTCATGAAACAATTACCAAAATCAGAAAACAATGTTCATTGCTTCCCTGTGACAATCTGAGAAGTGTTAAGTGAGAACATTTCTTCTTTCATTTCTATTTGATTTTATTCTTTTAGCAAACATAATGATGGTGAGGAATTATATCAAAATAGTATATTTTGGTAACTTTATAGGTACATTATTCATTCCTTGTTTTGGAAACCTTAGAGTTGAATTCAAGCTCCTTTAAATGGCATACATATTTAACCTTATAACTATTTGATCTAATTCCAAAATGTTCCCCCTTCTAAACAGTATATTGTAAATCTGAAAATATGACTTATACTTCTTTCAGTTACACTTTCAACAAAAATGTTAGATTTATTGCCTTGCTATTGAGTATATTTAAATATATTCACAAGTTTTCACAAGCACTCTTGAAAAATGGTTTGCTTTTTCACAATATTATTGATGATTTTGTTAGTATTACTGGCATACACATTGGGTTATATTTTTCTTAAAGTAAAATAGTCACAGTTGGAATTACTCTTATTTCTAAATACTATTTAATATTTATTTTAATAATAACATTGCATGCGTATTTTTCAAAAGTCAAATAACACTAAAAAGTTTATAACCAAAACCATTTCAATCTAATTCAGTTATTTTAGGGGGTTGGGGTGATGAGTTTTTCCCAGAAGGGCCACTTTTAATACTCATTTTTCTAAATAATATACTAATGCTCCAATTTCTAATATCTCCATTTTATACATTATTTGTTGTCTTCCGGTGTGGTACTTGAGAGGATTTTGTTCGTTTGTACTGTAACCCCTTTGCTTCCTCCCCCAATGCATCAATTTTTGTGTAATTGAGTTTTGTACTGTTTATTGGGACTATGTAAACATTGTTAACTGCTGAACCAAACAGTGTGTTTTTATTAAATATTATTGCTTGTATAATTTTTTTCTGGGTATTTGCATCTTTTCTGCATTCCACATTTTTTGGTGTGTGCTCAATTTTAATTTTGTGTGTGTGTGTGTGTGTGTGTGTGTGTGTGTACTTTCCAACAGCTTCTTTATATAGTATTTTGTAGGGTTGAAACTATTATCAGTCAGTTGTCCATTTTCCTAGAGGCCATGCTCTGGGATTCCTCCTCCTTCCTGCGCTGGTCTAGACCAGCTGCTCTCTTCCTGTTTTACAACTCTATTTTTCTTTTCATGGTCTTGGGAATTTCCTTTGCCTTTCTCTTGTATTGAATCTCGAGTTTCCTGGATTTCATCATTACTCTTTCTTGGTTTTATACTCTAGATTTGATGATGGATATTCCCTAGTAGCTTCCACTGAATGTGTGTAGGAGAGGTAAATGTTTGGAGGCAGTTCATGTCTGAAAATGTTATTTTACCTTTGCACTTGATTAATGGTTTGTTTGTAAAAAATTAGGCTAAATATGATTTCCTGTCAGAATTTTCTTTATCCCTGATGTTCTGAAATTTCAGAATAAGCCCTGATGTCAGTCTTTTTATACTCCTGTGGATACTGAATAGGCCCTTTCAATTTGCAGACCTTGATCCTTTAGTACTGGGTAATTTTTGGTATAGTTTTTTTGATCATGCTTCTACATTTTTCCCCTTGCATTGCCTTTTAGGAACTCCTATTAGGCAACTGCTAAATCTCTTGGAATAATTCTCAAATTCTATATGTTTTTGTTTCTGATTTTTTTCATGTCTTTTTTTTTACTCTGCTTTTGTGTGAGATTTTCTCAAAATGTTCTAAGCTTTTGTCTTCTAATCTTTCTATTGAGTTTTAAATGCTGGTCATGTATGCTTTTAAAATGTTTCATTTTGAATAGCATCCCATTTTGCTGTATAGACCTAATATTTTATGTTTTAGGAAGTTAATTTTAATTTTTTGACAAATTTCTCCTTTTAATCTCTTGTTTCGGTTGTCTCGTATTTCCCCATTTTTGTTAATTTTGGTGTCTGTCATTTAGGAACTGTTCTCAAATGTTTGCTATCTTTGGGTGTCTGCGAATGGGGCACTGAGAGGCTGGATGGAGGTTGTGTCCCTGGGAAGGGCTGTGTACTAGAGACTTCATGGGAGTGATGTTAGCAAAATTTACCATATTTTATTTTTTGAGAAATTCTGAAATGCCGATATCTATGTTTCTTTCTCTGGGATTTCCTGTAGAAAATGCTCCTCCATTCTGCTGTTTTAGGGCAGGCCGGCTATAGGCTGGGGAAGGTGGTAGAGGTCTCTGCATTAGGTATATATTGAATCTCACATTTTCAGTCCTGAGTCTTGCCCTCATCTCCACTGTGCTTAGTGTCTGAATCCATCACCTTCAATTTGTTCAGAGGGACAGCAGTCCAGGTCTCTTCTGTATAGGAAAGAAGTAGCCACCTGCATGGTGGGGTCAGGCAGAGGACTGGGAAACCTTTGAGATCATTCTTGCTCTTTTCAGCTCTGTATCTCACTCTCTCCTTCTATGGTATCTAGCATTGCCATCAGCTTGGCCTTTTGGGGGTTCTGAACCGGCGCTGGTATGCCTCTTTCTGTAGGCACTTGATTTTCGACTCCCTTTGTTCTGCTACTGCAGTTCTCTCTTAGTTTCTCATCTCTCAAAATTTTACTGACATCTCTCGTTGACTTCTGTTTTCTATCCTTGGGGATTTACATCTGTTTCAGTTCTTTACTTTCATCTTTGTAGAGCTGTGAGGGTGAGAAAGAGGGATGTTTCATACATTCAACAGAAGTCTGGTTTTACGTTTATGAAACTCCAATTTTATATTTTAAAGCACAAAAAGGGAGTTAGATAATCTCAAATACATGAGATCATTTAAAAATAGCATTTTAGGCTGCTCTCCTAGTTCAGAGATATTTTAAACATGTGTGTGTGAACATTTTTATTTCAAAATGTAGCCTGCTACTTTATTCTGAGGTGTTAAAAGAAAAGGCTATGGGGTCAAAGCATACTAATGGAAATCTGTAACCAGTGACTACAGCCATAGTTTACATTTTAAAATATATGGATTACTAAAACATTTATTTAAAAAATCAAATTATTTCCCAGCAAAGGTTGTAGCTTATTCTTTAAAGGATAAAATATGTCATGAACTTTAGTCTCTTGATGCCAGAATCAGTGTTAAATTGTGCCAACTTAGTTCAATAACAGCATTTAGTCTTGGATGATTTTATCTAGCTCTCACTGTGAATTGGCCTCCTGAGCCTCTGACTTTGTTACTTTCAGTCTTATCTCTTAGTTTAGGTAGTATAAAGACTTCATTCCAGTGTTCAAGTGTGAAGGTATGAGATAAAGATCAAATTACCTGTACAAGAAAGAGAAATGGATGACTTATCATGTTTTCACATTTTGTAAGGTTTCTAGGTGAAATTTCCTACCCATAAATGTCAGTCAAATAAATGTTTGAAACTATGTGATGTTCTTTAACTAAGAATGGCATTAGAATTGCTATGACTTATTTTGCCTGTGGGACTAAATTAGAGACAGAGCCCCAGAATTTGTTCTGCTATCAGCTTTATACTTTTAGGGGTGAGATTTATTTGATTAAAATGATTGGGAAAGGCTCACAAAGGCAGAAGCCATATAAATGGTGGGGAGGTTATAAACAGTCTCTGTTACAAAAGTTTTCTTTCCAGAACCAATCATTAATTTTATTGCATGGCTTTCTCTCTCTGCCATGAAGAGAGAGACATGAAGAAATGGCTCATATAATTTTCTGTGATGAGTTTTAAGGCAATGTAAACAAAAAGGAGGTAATAGTTATATATTAGTGCTTCTCTGACAACTCATTCCATAGCATATGAAGGCTGTTACATCTTAACACATAAGAAATACACATGTAAAAGAAGACCACATTTAAAAAATTTTTAAACCAAGTCATACATTTATACATTTAAAGATGAATTCTCAGGGTGCATATTTTGTAACTATAAAGATCGTATCTCTGCCTGAAAATGTTTTCAATTCCTGTCAGAGAAGTGAATATTGCTTATTTACTGTAAGGAAAACACTTCTCTATGATTGGGGCCTGAAACATCTACTCACGTTCTTCAAATTCATTTGCACATGTGCTCATTACACCAAGAATGGGAGATAGCATATCTAGGTGGATCCCACATCTTGCCCCACAGCATCCCAAGTTTTGTGCTAAGCGATAATCTTGAGACCATGTCTAAAACACATATGGTTTCTGTTCTGTGGAAGAGATGTCCCTGGATCTATTACTGATGACTCATAATCTTTCCAGAGGAGCATCCTTAAGATCAAGGATACTTAAGAGTCCTTGATCTTAAACTGCTTGCAGTAATCTCGAGTTTTGTAAATCAGGAAATCTGTTGGTCTACACTCTCTGATTGATAAATTCAGATCTTGGCATAGTGGGCTCTGGTCTAGCAAGGTCTACCTGCATATTGAAACCTGTCATGAAAAGTCAGAAGTACTGACTCACATGCCTAAAGCCTAAAATAAATTAGGACAGGCCCACAAAAGGCTTAGACAGCAAAACTAATGAGGTCCAGGCAGGGAGTCTACAGAAAAGTGTAACATACTCTTCTTTCCCTTTATACTCTCTTTTGATTAGTTTTTTATCAGGCTCTGGGGAGCAAATTCTAGAGTGTATATGCAACAGGAGGATGCTTGTGCTCTGTTGTGGGAGCAGTAGCTGGGGATTGTTAAATGTGGATGGGAATAATACAAACTTTGCAAGCTGTATAAAAGCTTTGTGAGTCTATGGAGTTTTGAAAACTCCATACAGTGTTATTACAGCAGGAGTTCATCATTATGGCTCAGAAATCTAAGTTAGACTAAATAACCTCTGAAGTAAAGGTTAACATTTTGAATTAGTGTTTTGTTTTTTCCTCAACATCTATCTTAAAGGTAATTCAGAGGGTATTTTATAAGACATAACTTCCTTATCTAATTGTTAGTATAAACAAAGATGCAAAGATTTTAGCTTTCTTAGTTTCTGACAATTTCAATTTTATATCAAATTATATTAGTTTTGAATGAAAATAATGCATCTGCAGATGGTGCTGAATTGCATAAAATTGATTACTACATGTGCAAATTTTCAGTAATTAATTCCAGTGAGGCCTGTAAAAATCCATTGCGAGCAGAATTACATGCTTCTCAGCCTCTTCTTGTCCAACCTGATGATGGTTTTTTCACTTTTGAGAACAAGTTAAAGTGACGTGGAATCAAAGGTCATTCAGGGAAATGCATTAGGTTTCTTGGGATATAAAAGAACCAAGCTCTTGGATTATGGTGAGTTCCTGCAGTTCCCACACGCTTGTGGGTTTTGATTTAAAGGGTGATTATCTCTCAATGGTGGACTAGGTATGTCAATATTGGAAGTGCCATGCTGTTGCCTTGCATATGTTATGCAGTCATGCCTGGACATGGATTGACAGTGAGATTTGTCCAGTGTCTAAGTTGTTGGCATTAGTGCTGCTGCAGAATGTTCATGTCCTCATCATTTTCTTTGGTATTTATGAAAGAATATTTGCAATCCAAAAACTTAATCCATGCAATTAAATGTTTTGAGTATACTATTAAGTGTATTTTGTTAATAATAGTAAAATGTCTGTGCTCATTAGGAGACTACTACTATTGAATGATGTAGAAACAGGAAAATTTCAGACTTTTAATTTAGATTGATAATATTTATTTATTTTCTTTTAAAATTTTTAATTATGGGCACATAATAGTTGTATATATTTATAGGGTATATGTGGGGTTTTGATACCGGCATACAATGTCCATTAATCAAATCGGGGGAATTGGGTTATCCATCACCTCAGGCGTTTGTCATTTCTCTGTGTTAGGAAACATTCCAATTCCACTATTTTAGTTATTTTAAAGTATAACCTAATTTTTTGATTATAAAGTCACTTTGTTATGCTATCAAATATTGTTCATTCTATCTAACTGTCTAACTATATTTTTATATACATTAACTATCCCCACTTTATTCCCCACAACCCCACTACCTTTCCCAGCCTCTGGTAACCATTATTCTACTCTCTGTCTCCATGAGATCAATTGTTTTTAATATTTAGCTCCCACATATAAGTGAGAACATGTGAGATTTGTCTTTGTGTACTTTAGTTATTTCACTTAACATAATGTTCTCCAGTTCAATCCATGTTTTTGCAAATGGCAGAATTCCATTTTGTGGCTATATAATATTCCATTGTGCATATGTACCACAATTTCTTTATCCATTCATCCATTTTTCTTTAGATATATACCCAGAGGTGGGATTGCTGGGTCATATAGTAATTCTTATTTTTAGTTTTTTGAGGAAACTATACTGTTTTCCATAGTGGTTGCACTAATTTACAGACCCACCAACAATGTACAAGGGTTCCCCTTTCGCCACATCCTCACCAGCATTCGTTATTGCCAGTCTTTTTGAAAAAAAAAAAAAAGCCATTTTAAGTGGGGTGAGATGATATCTCATTGTAGTTTGGTTTGCATTTCTCTGATGATTAATGATGTTGAGGATTTTTTTTATATATATATTAGACATTTGCATGTCTTCTTTTGAGAAATGTCTATTCAGATCTTTTGCCCATTTTTAAATCAGATTATTTGATTTTTTTTCCATTTGAGTTGTTGGAGCTCCTTATATGTTTTAGTTATTAATTCCTTGTCAGATGATTACTTTGAAAATATTTTTTCCCATTTAGTGGGTGGTTCCTTGCCTTGTTAATTGTTTCTTTTACTGTGCAGAAGCTTTTTAGCTTGGTGTGATCCCATTTTGTCCAATTTTGCTTTGGTTGCCTGTGCTTTGGGGTGTTACTCAAAAATAATATCCTGAAGCACTTCTCCAATGTTTTCTATTAGTAATTTCATGGTTTCAAGTCTTAGATTTAATCCATTTTGATGTGATTTTTTTTGTATATGGTGGAGATAAAGGTCTAGTTTCATTTTTCTGCATATGAATATCCAGTTTTCCCATCACCATTTATTGAAGGGGCTGTCCTTTCCCCACTGTATGTTCCTGACACCTTTGTTGAAGATATGTTCACTATAGATGTGTGGATTTATTTTTGAGTTCTCTAGTCTGTTCCATTGGTTTATGTCTCTGTTTCAGTTACTACAGCCATGTAGTATAATTCGAAGTCAGGTAATGTGATTCCTCCAGCTTTATTCTTTTTGCTCAGGATGAGGAAGATTAGGATGACAATTCTGGGTCTTTTGTGTTTTCATATAAATTTTAGGTTTATTTTTTCTATTTCTGTGAAGAATGTCATTGGCATTTTGATGGGGATTGTATTGAATCTGTAGATTGCTGTGGGTACTATGGACATTTTAACAATATTTATTCTTCCAATCCACGAGCATAGAGTATCTTTCCATTTTGGGGGATCCTCTTCAACTTATTTCATCAGTGTTTTATACCTTTTGGTATAGAGATCTTTCATTTCTTTGGTTGAGTTTATTCCTGGAGATTTTATTTTATTTGTAGCTATTGTAAATTGGATCACTTCCTGATTTCCTTTTCAAACTGTTTATTTTTGGTATATAGAACTGCTATTAATTTTTGCATGTTAATTTTGTGCCGTGCAACTTACCAAATTTTTTTTTTTACCAGATCTAATAGTTTTTTTGTGGTGTCTTTACATTTCTTTAGATATAAGATCATATTGTCTTTAGACAAGGATAATTTGACTTCTGCCTTTCCAATTTGTGTGCCCTTTATTTATTTCTCTTATCTGGTTGCTCTACCTAGAATTTTCAGTATTATGTTGAGTAACCGTGGTAAGAGTGGTCATGTTTGTCTTGTTCCAGATCTTAGAGGGAAAACTTTCAATTTTTTCCCATTCAATATGATGCTGGCTGTGGGTCTGTCATACATGGCTTTCATCATGTTGAGGCAAGTTCCTTCATACCCTGTTTTTTTGAGAGTTTTTATCATGAAGGTATGTGAATCTTACTAAATACCTTCTCAGCATCAATTGAAATAATCATATGGTTTTTGTCCTTCATTCTGTCAATATGATATATCACATTGATTGATTTGCATATGTTGAAACTTGACTCACTGGGATGAATCCCACTTGATCATGATGAATTATATTTTTTAATTTGCTGTTGAATTTGGTTTGCTAGTATTTTTTGAGGACTTTTGTATGTATGTTCATCAGAGATATGGACCTATAGTTTTCTTTTCTTGTTGTTGTGCCTTTGTGTGGTTTTGGTATCAGGTGATACAAGCCTTGTAGAATGAATTTGGGAGTATTCTATTCTCCTTGATTTTGTGGAATAGTTTGAGAAGGACTGATATTATTAATAATTGTTCTTTGAATGTATGGTAGAATTTAGTGAAGCTGTCAGGTCCTGGACTTTCCTTACATTTATTATTGCTTCTGTCTCATTACTTGTTAATGATTTGTTCAGGTTTTGGATTTCTCTGTAATTCAATCTTGCTAGGTTGTATATGTCTAGGAATTTATCCATTTCTTCCAGCTTTTTCAATTTATTGGCATATAGTTGTTCACAGTAATCTCTAATGATCCTTTGGATTTCTGTAGTATCAGTTGTAATGTCTCCTTTTCATCTCTGATTTTATTTATTTGGGTCTTCTCTCTTTTTTTTATTGGTTAGCCTGGCTAAAGGTGTGTCAATTTTGTTTATCTTTTCTAAAAACCAACTTTTCACTTCATTGATCTTTTGTATTTTGGCTTCAGTTTCATTTATTTCTGCTTTGATCCTTATTATTTCTTTTCTTCTATTGATTTTGAGTTTGGTTTGTTTTTCTAGTTCTTTAAGATGCATCAGTAGATTGTTTATTTGAAGCTTTTCTACTTTTTTTGATGTAGGCACTTACTGCTATAAACTTTCCTCATATTAGTGCTTTTATTGTATCAATGGGTTTTGATATATTGTGTTTCATTTTCATTTGTTTTGAGAAATTTTTAAATTTTCTTCCTAATCTCTTCATTGACCCCCTGGTCATTCAGAAGCATATTGTTTAATTTCCATGTGTTTGTATAGTTTCCAATGTTCCTCTTGTTATTGATTTCTAGTTTTACACCATTGTGGTCAGAGAAAACATTTGGTGGGATTTCAGTTTTTTTGAGTTTTTTAAGAGTAGTGTGGCCTAATATATGGTCTATCTTTGAGAATGATCCATGAGCTAAAGAGAAAACATGCATTCTGCGGCTATTGGATGAAACATTCTGTAAATATCTATTAATACATTTGCTCTATAGTGCAGATTAAGTCCAATATTTCCTTGTTGATTTACTGTCTGGATAATCTGTTGAATACTTAAAGTAGAGTGTTAAGGTCTCCAATAATTATTGTATTAAGATGTATCTCTCTCTTTAGATCTGTTAATATTTGCTTTATATATCTGGGTGTTCCAGTGTTGGTTGCATATATATTTAGAATTAGAATTGTTCTATCTTGTTGCTAAAATTACCTCTTTGTCATTATATGATGAACTTCTTTGTTTCTTTTGGCAGTTTGTATCTTGAAATCTATTTTATCTGATAGACTTATAGGTACTCTTGTGCTATTTTGGTTTCTATTTGCCTAAAATATCTTTTTCCATCGCTTTATCTTCAGTCTATGTGTGTCTTTATAGGTGAAGGGGGTTTCTTGAAGATAACGTATAGTTGGCTCTTGTTTTTTATTTATCAGCTACTCTATGACTTTTGATTGGATAGTTTAGTTTATTCACGTTCAATGTTATTGTTGATCGGTAACAACTTGCTTCTGCCATGTTCTTATTTGATTTCTGATTGTTTTGTGGTCCTCTCTTTCTTTCTTACATTCTTCCTGTCGTCCTTTGTTAGAGTGGTTTTCTTTGGTACTGTGTTTTAATTTTGTACTTTTTATTTTTTGTCTATCTGTTGTAGGTTTTTGATTTGAGGTTACCATAAGACTTGCAAAAAATATTTTATAACCAAATATTTTAAACATATTACAACTCTGCTTACAAACAAACAAGCAAAGAGAAATTTAACAGTAATGCTGCACTTCAACCTCTTTCCTACTTTTTAACTTTTTGTTATTTCCATCCATATCTTTTTATACTATCTATCTCTCAAAAAATTGTAGTAATTTTTGATAAGTTAATTGTTTATTCTTCCTACTCAAGATATAAGTGGTTTATATGCTGCTATTAGAGCAATAGAGTATTCTGTACTTGTGTACTTACTGTTACCAATGAGTTATATATCTTCAGATGATTTCTTTTTTGTTCATGAATGTCCTTTTGTTTAGATTGAAGAACTCCTTTTAGCATTTCTTGTAGGACAAGACTGGTGTTGATGAAATCCCTCAGCTCTTGTTTGTCTGGGAAAGTCTTACTTGTCCTTCATGTGTGAAGGATATTTTTGAAGAATAATAATTAGAATAATACTATTCTAATATTAAAGTTTTTTTCATTTTGACTATGTCATGCCACTCTCTCTTCACCTATAAGTTTTCCCCTAAGAATTCTGCTGCTAGATGTATTGGAGCTCCTTTATATGTTAGTCTTTTCTTTTTTCTTGCTTCCCTAGGACCTTTTTTTTGTACATGACCTTTGGGAGATTGATTTTTAGATGCTTTGAGGTGGTCTTGTTTATATTAAATCAGCTTGGTGCTCTATGACTTTCTTGTACCTGAATATTGATATCTTTCTCTAGGTTTGGAAAGTTTCTGTTATTATATCTTTGAATAAACTTTCTACCCCAATCTCTCTCTATATACCCTCTGTAAGGCCAATTCAAGTCTTAGATTTGTCTTTTTGAGGTGATTTTCTAGTTCTTGTAGACATGCTTCATTCTTTGTTAATTTTTTTCTCTCCTAACTATGTATTTTCAAATAGCCTATCTTCAAGCTCATTGCTAATTCTTTTTTTCTGCTTGGCCAATTCTGCTGTTGAGAGACTCGGATGCATTTCTGTGTTTGTCAGTTGAATTTTTCAGCTCTAGAATGTCTGTTTGATTTTTTAAAAAATTATTTCAATCTCTATGTTACATTTCTTTGATAGGTTTCTAAATTCCTTCTCTATGTTGCCTTGAAGTTCATTGAGCTTCTTCAGGGAAGGTATTTTGAATCATCTGTCTGAAAGGTCTCATATTTCCATCACTCCAGGATTGGTCACTGGTACATTAGTTTATTTGGTGAAGTCATGTTTTCCTTGATGTTCTTGATGTTTGTGAATGTTCATCAATGTCTGGGCATTGAAGAGTTAGGTGTTTATTTCAATATTTGCAGTCTGAGCTTGTTTGGACCTGTCCTTCTTGAGAAGTCTTTCTAGATATTCAAAGGGAATTGAGTGTTGTGGTCTAAGTCTTTGGTCACTGCAGCCATATCAGCACTGGGGGTGCTCCAAGTCCAGTAATAGTGTGACTCTCACAGACTCCTAGTGGTACTGCTTTGGTGGGCTTGGGTAAGATACAAGAGAATTGCCTGCATTACCAGGCACAGTCTCTCACTGTCTTCCCTCATTCTCTGTCTTGGGCTGCTGGAGTTGAAGACGAGTGATGTCTACACTCACTCATGGCCACCAACACTAGGTCACACCTGAAGATACTCCAGTCTCACCCAAAGCCAGTGGTGACTGCTGCCTGGCTATCTCTGATGTTTATTCAAAGCCCAAAGGCTCTTTAGTCAGGGGCTTCAGGAGTCTGCCTGGTATTTTATTTTACTGTGGCTAAGCTAGTATCTAAGTTGTAAAACAAAGTCTTCTGAATTCTTTCCTTTCCCCAAGTGGAATAAGACTTTCCTTGAGTTCTACTGCCTGGAGTTGGGGGAAGGGTGACACAGGGACTGGCTTGGCAGCCATGGTTGATGTCTCACTGGATCATGTGTACCCTAAGTCCACTGCCTCTGAGCCAGCGCAGTAACAGAAATTACCCAAGGACTACAGCCTTTGTGGCCTGACTGCTTTACAAATTTAGTCCAGACCCCAGGCTGCTTTTTGTCAGCCAGTGGTGAGACTAGCCAGAACTTGGCTTTCGGGGTGGAGAATTTCCCTCTGGCCAGGCTAGTCTAAATGTTCCCTCCACGGGCATTGACAGAATTCTGCCCTGTGCTGTATTCCCCTGTGCCAGGGTGACCCTGAGTTTCAGCAAAGTCCCACAGTCACTTCACTCTCCCTCCTCATGGAACATATATTTTCTCTCCACTTGGCATACTGGCATGGCACTGCAGGTAGATGGGGTATGGTAACATAGTCAATGTAAGATTGTTTTTTTCAGCCCTTTCAGTGGCTCTTTCCTTGATATAAGGTTAAAACCAGGTAGTATGATTGCTCATGTGATTTTTGGTTCTTCTGAAAGTACTTGCTTATGTGTTAAATTTACTATTTATGTGGAGAGACAATCCCCAGAGGTTTCTATTCAGCCATCTTGCTCTATCCCCTCTCCCAGACTGATAATATTTATAAATGAGGAATTTTATAAGGCATTTAGATGCTGTTTTGAATCATGTGCCTTCAAAATCTTTATGAAGTTTGGGAATTGTGGAAACTTCTAAGCCATTCTCATCTCGGTCACATAGGATAAGGCTGTCTTAATTATGAAATATGATGCTAGATTTGGATAATGTTTAAATAGAGACATTTGGCTTAGTTATCATTTATTCATGTGAATGAAATTAAGTACTGTTTTAATAGGTGGAAGTATTTTAAATATAAGCTTGGAGGACCCTTAAACACTAACTGCTCTTCATAAGATGCAATGCACTGCCTTTTAAGCATCAATATTCTATTTCTTTATGCATACATATAGCAGTGACTCTCCACCCTGGCCATATCCAGAATTAACTATGAGACTTTTCAAAATAAATATGATACTTGGGCCCAACCCTAGATGAAGGACCATATACATATGTGTACATGCATACTTAACCACTCACACGCTCATAACAAAGCTGTTTCTTGGCTATCATGCTTAAGGAAACCTCTACCAAATTTGGAGGGGAAATTTGCTTACTCCTTTTGCTTTCTATGTGTACGATCTTCATTCTAGAACTCCATGAGTCATCCCGTGCCTGGGTACAGATTAGGATGAATTACAGAAAGAGTTCAAATATTAAAATTAAGTAATATTCAATTTCTGACATTCAAAAATAGGACTTCTCAATAAAAAGTAGATTACATATAAAACTCTTATTTTGGGGAAGGATTGTTTAAATTTCTTTAACTCCCATTCAACTAATCAAGGGATAGGCTTACCAGCTGACACCTTAGAGTTTTGGATAAAATAGATCTTCTCTTTCTGACTCTGAGGAAATCGTAAGCAGAAGGAGAAAGAGAATTAGAAGTGTAAAATGAGCTGATGTGTAACATTTTGCTTCTCCAAGTTTCGTTCCTCAGAGGAAGAGAATTCTTGTCCTCCTGCTTCCTGTTTGAGACACTGAGAAGAGGCCATTTGCAACCCAACAATTTGGACCACAGTTATATCAAATAAAGTTGACACCCCAGAAAGTTTGGAAAGATGTAGGCTTTAAAGTGGAGCTTTCCTGAGGTGTCCTTGGTTTTTAAGTGAAATCAAACAGACTCAGAAGTAGCCAAGATCTGGCTAAGAAACTTTATAGAAGAGGGAACTATGTTGGTGGAGAGTAAACTTATAGTGTAGTGCACAGGGGGTATCTTGAGCTGAGAGTGAATGAGAGTCAAAACTACAGGAGAAAAACCAAGGTGAAGTCAAGTTCAACAGGGAGCACCACCAGCAGTCTTGCCTGGACCAAGAGAGGACCCATGAGTGATCAGCTGAAAATGCAGCATAGGAGACCAACAGGGCACTCAGTCACCTGGCAGTCAATGGATATTGCCTCAGTGATAGTTAAGCAAGCCTAAGGAATCATGCAAGACTTCAGTCCCCCTTCCATCCCTCTCCATGAGGACATGCATGCTGCACTCCTCTCCCTCTATGTATCTGGATGCCATACTAGAAAGAGGAATAGGGGGAGAAAGGGACAATTATCAGAGAGACTATGTTAAAATTATATGACTAAACAATTAAACTTTGAACCTATTAAGACTGTGTTTGTTAATTTATTGCTTATATATTTGTTTCTTTTAGCCATCAGATCAGGACTTGGAAGAAAGATTAGTTTTAGAGAAACATTTTGCCTGTAATTTGAGCTGTAACATAAGGTTTCTATGATATGTGTTCTTAGAACAATTAGCTGATGGATAAGGTGAATCTATAATGTCCACTTTTACCACAGACTTGCTTCAAATGTAATTCAAAAGTATTCACTGAAACTGAAAATGCTTTTAAATTAGAGTTTTAGCCAACTAAATATCTAACTGTCAAAAAATAAAAATTTAAATTTTTGATAGATGCAATGAATAGTAAAACCTCATTGACTCAGAATCCAATTAACAATTGTATTAGTCTGTTCAGGCTACCATAACAAAACACAACAAGCTGGGTGGCTTAAACAACAAAAATTTGTTTTTTCACAGCCTGGAAACTGGAAATCCAAAATCAGAGTTCCAGTAGGGTTGATATCTTGTGAGGGCTCACCTTCTTGTATGAACTCACATGAGTCCTTTGCGTGCACTTGGAGAAGAGAACGAGAGAGAGATAGAGAAGAAGAAAGAGAGTGTGTGTGTTTTCTCTCTTTCTCTTCTTGTAAGGCCAGCGGTCCTATTGGATTAGGGCCACATACTTATGACCTCATTTATCCTTAATTACCATCTAAAGGCCTTATCTCCAAATATAGTCACATTGGGGGTTAGGACTTCAACATATGAGTTTGGGGAGGACAAAATTCAGTTCATAACAGGCTTAAAACTCAAATGTATATTTTTAACATGGTTATGTCCAATTATAATTTATGCATATTAACATGACCTTAGACAATCTAAGATAGTAAAGTGTCTTTTGAGCATAAGCAATGAATTAAATTATGTGCAACATACTTCTTGTGTTAAATTGCTTTTTAAACTGGTAATCCATGTATAGAGAATATGGTAATATTTGATAACTGGCATAATAAATTGGCCACTCATTCCATTCCTTATTAATTCTGAGAAAAATCAAATTCATCATATTCTCAGTTTTGGAACTGATCTAACTTATAAGACATTTTAATATGCTTTAGTACAAGCATTCATTTCATCTAAAACTTTTATAAAGTAAAGAATAGCTAGAAAGAAGCTACTTTATTTAGCCATGCCCAGAGTCATAACCAATAACTTAATTAAACATATATAGTTGGCACAATATCTTGAAACCATCATAATGATATGTTTTTCATTCCTTGTTCTTATAAATCTCATTCCCTAGCACTCTACCCCTATTGCAGCCACAACAACAAAGCCAAAAAAAGAAATGCTTTCCAGGAAGTAATAGTCTGTATCTCAGGATTGCTGCACATGGTTATATCAGTTGTGTACTATGTGAGGTTGCCACACCTATCAAGGCTCCATTCCCATTACAGACATCACAGTTTGAATTTTTATGTTAACAAAAATTTTTCAGCAGATGGCAGTAAAATGTCTTAATCTGAGAAAATCAGTATAAAGCAACAGTTTTCTGACAGGTGGAAATAAAGTCTTTTGAGGAAGGACTACTATTTTCAAATTTACAAAAAGGCACTGAATAGGCTAGTTTATGAGGGATATACCTTATGGAGGAATTTTAAGGATTAAATGAGTCATAATAGTTCCTGGCTCATAGAAAGCTCTGAATAAATATTAGGTAGTAACACCTCTACTGCAATTACTACCACTGCCACCATTATTATTATCTCCATGAGGACGAGCAAAGAGTCCTCACACATAGGAAATATCATTTAGGAGAAAATAAATACTATGGGTTTTTTTTTTACCTAGAAAGACAGAATCTTTCATAAGATATTAATATTATTTAAACAAGCCCAGTGGGGACTTAAACTTTAAATAGAATGAATATTAAAAATGGAAAAGACTGGTAAGTTTAAGTTTCCCTCTAATATGGTGGAAAGTGACGGTCAAGGACTTGTAAGGAAGATTATGTCAGTCCTCAGAAAGCTGCTATTTTTTCCCCACTTCTGAGTGAGGTGCTGTGTCAGTTCAAGTCCTCTAGGAAGAAGACTCTGAGACAGGATTCCAGTGCAGGAAATTTATTGAGTACAACACCTGTAAAGGATAAAGTGAGAAAACCTTCAGAAAACCTTCAGAAAACCTTCAGAACCTTCAGACTGTAATACTAATCTGATGTCTCTGAAAGGAGAAATAGAAAGATAGAGAATTGGGCAGGAATGACTTCAGATCATAGCACATTTCTGAGACAGCCTCAGTCAAGCTGATTGGTGTTAAGCAAAAGTTGCCCACTGAAGGAGTCTCACGTTGGACAAGAATAGCTCAGCTCTAGAATTCTTGCCATGCTCAATTGTTAGCAAGGGACAGGCAAGAGGATTGTGTTCTCTGACTGAATGGAATGATGGATCCAAAGGTGCAGCAGCTGGGGTTGTCGGTCAACTATGTTCTCTACAGCAGGTTGCTTAAAGGGACGTCTGTGTGAAACACGTACATGGCAGTCACCACAGGTGTGAATACTTGTTCTAATCCTGCTTTATGTGTTTAAAGGCATAAATAAAATCCCCCCACACTCACCCTGAGAAATGTAAAATAGTATGAAGCAAACATTTACACAATTAAAAGGAGAAACAGACAGTAGTATAATACCATAGGAGACTTCCATACTTTTAATAATGTATAGAACACCTAGACAAAAGACTACCAAGGAAATAGAAAACTTAAATAATCCTATAGACTAATTTAACCTAACAGACATATACAGGACACTCTACCCTACAATAGCAGAATACATATTTTTCTCAAGTATACATAGAACATTCTCTAGGATAGGTCATAATTAGGCCACAAAATGAGTCTTAATAAATTTAAAAAGATTGAAATCATACACAATGTCTTTTGTGATCATAATGGAATGAGTAAAAATCAATCACAGAAGGAAAGCTGAAAAATACACAATCATGTATAAATTAAACACATTCTTTAAAAACTAGTGTGTCAAAGAAGAAATCACAAGGGAAATTAGAAAATATCCTGGGAAAAATGAAAATGAAACACAATATACCAAAATGTATGGGATACAACAACAGCAGTACTAAGAAATTTATATGTGTAAATGCTTACACTAAAAAAGAAGAAAGATCTCAAATCAACAGCCTAATTTGACACCTTACCAAACTACTAAAGGAGGAACATACTAAATTTTAAGCTAGCAGAAGGAATAATAAAAAAAATGAGAAGAGAGATAAACAACGTAAACAATAAAAAACAATAGAGAAAATTAATGAAACCGAGAGTTGAGTCTTCAAAAGACCAGCAAAATTGACAAAACTTTAGCTATATTGATGAAGAAAAAAGAGAGAAGACTCAACTAAAATCAGCAATGAAAGAGGGTACAATACTACTGATACTATAGAACTAAAAAGAATATAAGAGAGTACTATGAACATCTGTACACCAACCAATTGGACAACTAAATGGAATGGACAAATGCCTAGAAACATACAACCTACCAAGCCTGAATCATGAAGACATAGAAAACCTGAATAGACCTATAATACGTAAGGAGACAAAGTCAGTCAGTAGTAAAAAAATCTCACAACAATGAAAAGTCCAGGACCAGAGGGCATAAGTACTAAATTCTACCAAACATTTTAAGAGGAAATAAGACTAATCCTCCTCAAATTCTTCCCAAAAATTGAAGAGAAAGGAACACTTCCAAACTCATATCATGAGGCCCACATTATTCTGATACTAAAACCAGACAAAGACACTTCAATAAAACTACAGACCAATATCCCTGCTGAATATTGACACAAAAATCCTCAACAAAACATAAGCAAACAAAATTCAACAGCATATTAAAAGTGTCATACAGTATAATTAAGTGGGATTTATTCCTGAAACAAAAGAATGCTTCAACAAATAAAAATTGATCAATATCATATGCCACATTAACAGAATGAAGGAAATAATACACATGATCCTATCAATTGATGAAGAAAGAGCATTTGACAAAATTCAGCACTTTTTCATTATGAAAAATCTTAACAAACTGGGAATAAAAGGAAACTACAACATAATGCAAACCATATATCATTATAAAACAGCTAACATCCTATTCAATGGTGAAAGAATAAAAGCTTTTCCTCTAAGATAAGACACAAGATAAGGAAACCTGTTTTTACTACTGCTTTTTTATTAATAATAGCCCTAAAAGTCCTGGCCAGAAAAATTAGGCAAGAAAAGAAATAAAAGTTATCCAGATTGGAAAGGAAGAAGGAAAATTACCTCTGTTGACAGATAATGTGCTATTATATGTAGAAAACCCTAAGGATTTCACAAAAAAACAATTAAGACTATAAGCAAATTTAGCAAAGTTTCAGGATATAAAATCAACACTCAAAAATCAGTTGCATTTCTATATATGAACAATGAACGTTCTAAAAAGGAAATTAAGAAAACAATTCCATTACAATAGCATCAAAAAGAATAAAATATTTAGGAATGAACTAAGAAGACAAAAGACTTGTACACTGAAAACTATAAAATGTTGCTGAAAGAAATTAGAGACAACACAAATAAATGGAAAGACGTGCTCTGTTCATGGATTGGGAGGTTTAATATTGTTAAGATGCCAATACTACCTTAAGTGATCTACAGATTAAATGAAATCTCTATCAAAATCCCAAAGGCACATTTTTCAGAATTAGAAAAATTCATCTAAAAATGCATATGGAATTTCAAGGAACCCTGAATAGAAAAAACAATCTTGAAATATAGGAATAAAGTTCTCACGCTTACTGACTTCAAAACTTACTGTAATGCTACAATAATCAAAGCAGTGTGGTACTACCATAAAGACAAACATAAAGTGAAATACAGTAGAGCCCGGAAATAAACCTTCACATATATGGCCAAACGATTTTTGGCAAGGGTGCCAAGACCTCTCTTTCAATAGAGAAAGAATAGTCTTTTCAACAAATAGTGTTGGGGAAATTGAATATTCATATGCAAAAGAAAGATGTTGAACCCTTGCCTTATTCTATGTACAAAAAGGAACTGTAACTGAATCAAAAACCTAAATTTAAAGAGCCAAAATTACAAAACTCTTAGAAAAAAATCATAGAGGAAAACCTTCATGATATTGGATTTGGCAATGATATCTTGGATATGACATCAAAAGCACAGCAAAAGGAAAAATAGACAAATTACACTACATCAAAATTTAAGACTGTGTTAATCAAAAGAGTGAAAGAGTGAAAGAGTGAAAAGGCAACCCAATGGAAAAGAGGATAACATTTGCAGATCATATATCTGATAAGGGGTTAATATTCAATATATAAGGAACTCCTACAATTCAACAACCAACAAACAAACTCAATTTAAAAAATGGCTAAAGGACTTGAATAGACATTTCTCCAAAGATATAGCAATGACTAATAAGATTATGAATAAATGATCACTAATTATTAGGTAAATGCAAATGAAAACCACATGAGATACCACTTTACATTCATAAGAATGCTATTGTCAAAAATAATGAAAAATAACAAGTGCTAGCAAGATGTGAAGAAACAGATTCCCTGTACACTGCAGGTGGAAATGTAAAATGATACTGCTACAATGGAAAAATGTATGGAAGTTCCTCAAAATTTAAAAATAGAATTACTGTATTACCCAGCAACTACATTTCTATGCATATACCCTATACACAAAATAATTGAAAACAGGGACTTGAACAAATATTTGTACACCCATGTTCATATTAGCATTACTCACAATAGCCAAAAGGTGGAAGTAACTGTTTTGTACCTTGGTATCTTTCTATCTTTTTTCTTTCTCTTCCTTCCTTCCTTCCTTCCTTCCTTCCTTCCTTCCTTCCTTCCTTCCTTCCTTCCTTCCTTCCTTCCTTCCTTTCTTTCTTTTCTTTCTTTCCTCTCTCTCTTTCTTTCTTTTCCTTCCTTCCCTCCTTCCCTTCTTCCTTCCTTCCTTCCTCTTTCCTTCCTTTTTCTCTCTTTCTTTCTTTCCTTTCTTTCTTCCTATTTTTAGCTCTCTGCCCATTCCCCTCACTCTTCCTTTCTCCTCTCTCCCTGTTTTCACCCATGATGTTGATGTTCCATTACTGTTTCTATCTTTCTCCTGCCCATCAGTGGATGAATAGTAAACAAAATGTAGTGTATATATATAAACGAATATTATTCAGGCTTAAAAAGGAAAGAAATTCTGACACATGCTGCAATATGGATGAACCTTGTAGACATTGTGCCAAGTGAAATAAGCCAATTACAAAAGGACAAAAAGTATATTATACTACTTTTATGATGTACCTGGAGTAGTTAAATTCATGCAAATAAAAAGTAGAATGGCAATTACCAAGGGCTAGGGGGAAGGAAGAATGGGTATAGTTCTATGAATACGGAGTTTCAGTGTCAAAAGATGGAAAAAGTTCTGGAGATGGATGGTGGTGAAGGTTTCACAACAATGTGAATGTACTTAATGCCATTGAACTGTACATGTAAAAATAGTTAAAATGTTAAAATTTATGTTATCTATGTTTTACCACAATTAAAAAAAGAAGAATTTACTCCAAAATATATTACGATGCATAGAATAAGCCACTCACTTCAACGAACATATACATTATAATTGAACAATATGAATCAGAAATAATTTAAGCCATGATGATTTGGATCAGGAGAGCTGTATTGGATTTAAAAATAACTAGTTAGTCATTAATTTATCAAAGAAAAACAGTACCTAAACAGTCAGTTTCTTTGAAATCTTGTGGATATATTTGTATTCCAAGAATGACAGAAATTTCCAGAAAAAAAAAAAAAACCATATGAACTCAATATATGCAAATCACACATGGGCAAATTAGTCCTAATATTCTCCAAGGGATTTTTATGAAAAAATTTAAGCTCTATGGTTTGGGCCATTTTCTAGACTAAAACATTGTTACTATTTCAGGACACTTCCTCGTAAGTATTATATATAGTATATATGCTATTAAGTTTTTATGGCCAGGATTTATTAAAACACTTCAGTAAATTAAAAAAAAATAGTATTATTAGGTGATTGTCTGTTTCACTGTTTAATGAAAAAGTTTACTATATACCAGAATAATTGAAATCAATATGTGGCCAAAAGAAACATAACATTATTGAAAAATCACTAACCCCAATAATTGTCATTATTTAACAACCCAAAGTATATCTGATATCAATTCTTATTGTGTAACTACTGTATATTTTGAGAAAATTGTTGGCATAAATATTTTCTACCAATCTATAATATGTTCAGAGCATTGGATAAATAACAAATTCAAATAATTCTATCATTTCTGCCAACATTTAACATCTATAAAAAGGAAATAATTCCCAAAGTTGTTTTTCTTCAAGAAATAATCATTTTTTTTCTGATGAAAAGTGGAAAAAATATATGTAGAGACACACATATACACATACATACAAAATAATATGTTAATATCTCTAGTGATGGAAAACTGTAAAAATAATAATGACATTTAAAATAGTTTATATGATAACAATGGGACTCCTAAGTCTATCTGAATGCATTAAAGTCAAAATTAAATTTAGCCCCTGTGTCTCTCTACTTCATAAATTTACACGTCAACTCCCAGAAAGTTAAGAACCATGTGTTGGAGAGGGATATAGGATGTTAGAAGAGAGTTGCTTTCTCATTTTGATTCAAAGTATACTGAATAGGAACATACCCTTGTGAGTCAACTGTATTTACATTAGTTGAATGAAAATTATATGGTTGAAAGAGCCTTGGTACATGGACGCTTGCTCAGGACCACATAAAAAAATAAAGTGAAAGTGTTAGTAAGCACACATTTCTATCCATACTGTAAATTCCATTTTCTGTGTATCTGCCCAATGCAGCTGCTTCCATGACTTAACCACACCGTATCCCTCCACTCGCTGCTGTGCTGTCCTTTTTCCAGGGCTCTAATTCTTTCTCTCAAAGTTTAGCAAAATGAGGAAAGAGCTAGCATTCTCTAGCTACTTCCAATCAAGGATGAATATCCAATTTAGATGAATTGGCAGGAATAAGTATAGATAGAAATGGTGGAACCCAGTGGGACCCATTCCTGTCCATATATAAGGCTCCCTCCAGCCTGAGCACTCTGTTGAATTTACTCTATTGAATTTACAGAATACTTCACTTGATTTCAGTAGTTATTTATTTAATGACTTATTTTCATGAAAATATTTCCCTTATTTTGTTCTAAACTAAATCACCATGAATCAAATCACCCATTATCTTGAAGTTCGATGTAACTAGGCAGGGGTGGGAGTAAGTTTCTCAATATAATGCTATTTTTAGTGTAGAGGTTCTACTAAATAGTATAGTAAGAAAAATATGAAAGGCAAGAACCAAATGCATTTTCTATACCCAGGGTGCTCAGGCTAAGTGACTCAGTGACCTTTCTTATCTTTCCTATGTCTGCAAGACCAAGGTGTGTGTATGCTTTCTGAAAGAGATTTCAATAACCTTATAAACCAAGCCTCACTGTATAAATACCCAATAAGTCATTACCTGCTTTCCAATTGAAGGACTTGCAGTAAGCCAGAAAGCAAAGCCAATTTACGTTTCTATTATCCTATAGTTATGCTTTTATTTCAGCCAACCAATTACAAATTTTATTCTAAAGTTTTTATAAGGTAACAAAGTAGAATATTATATTCTCCAGAAATATGCACCCTGTTAGAAAATCCAGAAGAAGGCACTCTGTGAGTCTTTTGGTAAGAGCAGAAAACTAAGCAAAGTGGGTGGGCTTGGGAAAGGGAACAGATGCTATAGAGAGAAGAGGATGTAGTAGAGAGATGAAGTATGAAGGGAGAGTGCTAAGGGAAGGGGGGTAGAGAGAGAGATTGATTTTCAGAGAAAGAAAGCAGAAACTGAACATCAGAAACAGAAATTTGTTTGGCAGCTCTGAAGGGTTAAGAAGGATAAAGAGTGATAGCAAACAAAGAAAAGTGGAACATGCACAATGCAATGTTAGATGCTATGTAACTCCTTCTGTTTCTCTAAGATTTTTCCAAGTTTTCAGATTCACTAAGATTTCTACAAAGAAATGCTTTTAGAGTTGCATTTTTTTAATGTGGTAGTGTGTGGAACTGGCCCCAGAGGTCACAGAAAGAGCAAAGTTACTTTTGGGTTATATTTATGTACCTCTAATTTAATGGTGTATAGAAAACTGGCAGTCATTTTTGAAGGGTAATAGAATAATATGCCCTTTTAGCATTGTTATCTTTACTTACTTGGATCGATCTTATAAGACTATTTAAAATCAGTTAGAATTTTGTATGCCCATTTTCATATTTCATACAGTTCAATTTATGCTTGAATGTCACCATTAACCCAACAATGCCAACTTTCTCCTAATAATTTTATGTACTTTCAGCAAAGAGTAGGCTCGTATAAAGAATTTAACAGTCCTCTTTCCTTAAATTATTAATAAAATATTCTACACAGATTTCCACAATTACATAAATCAACAAGCAAGCCAGATTTACAAAACAGTTGTTTTTAAGGTTGGTATATGAACTATCTATGAGAAACATAAAGAATTTAAAATATAAGTGTGAGAGCAATGGTCTAGGAACCAAGAGACTGGGCTTCCAGACACAGCTGTGCCTCAAATTGGTCATGCGACCTTGGCCACCCCATTTAAACTCTTTTGGCTTCTGTTTTCTTATCTCATATGAGAAATTTTATCTTGATGACCTTTTTAATCTCTTCTACCTCTAAACCTTTATGTGTATTCTATGGGTTGATCACTTGGAAAATCAGGAGTCAAAGGGTACAACACCAATGTTTGCAGTGAAAAAACATGTTTATGATTTGCTGTGGTTTTGATACTCAGCTGGAGTTAGTATCCTACAATATAGCCTATTTAATGAATTATTTTTAAAAGCAGTGCAAATTATCACTCTCTTTGTATACTAAAAAATATTTTCTGAAAAGTTTCCTAAAATTTTTGTGTTCACATAGGCTTAAGGTTTGATAGAAGGACAGGTGACCCTTCCATATATTTTTTCAAATTATGGTTTTTATTTTGAGATAATTGTAGACTCACATACGGTTGTAAGAAATATAAAGAGAGATCCTAGGTACCCTTTACTTAGTTTTCCCAGATGGTTGCATCTTGCAAAACTGTAATGCAATATCACAACCAGGATTTTGACATTGATACACTCAAGATAGAGGATATTGCCATCACCACAAGGCCTCCACCATAAGACACCTACATTCCTTCTCACCCTCACCTCTACCTTAACTCTTGACAACTAATCTGTTCTCCATTTCTATAATTTTTCATTTCAAGAATGTTGTGTAAATGAAATCACATAGTATTTAACCTTTTGGGGTTGAATTTTATCATTTATCAAAATTTTCTGGAGATTGATCCAGGTTGTTTTGTGTATTAATAGTTTCTTTCTTTTTATTGCAGAGTAGTATTCAATGGTATAGATGTGTCACAGCTTGTTAAATAATTCACCCATAGAAGGACATTGGGTTGTACCAGCTTTTAGCTATTATGAATAAAGCTGCTGTGTTTGTGTACAGGTTTTTGTGTGAACACAGCTTTTCATTCCTGTGAGATAAATGACCAAGACTGCAATTGCTTAGTTGTATGGTAGCTGCTTATGTCATTTTTTAAGAAACTAACAAATTGTTTTCCAGAGTGGCTGCAACATATTATATTCCCATCAGCAATACATGAATGATCCAGTGTCTCTACAACCTTGGCAGCAATTGGTGTTGTCACTGGTTTTTCAATAGGCTTTATTTTTTAGAACAATTTTAGATTTACATAAAAATTGAGCAAATAGTGCAGAGAGTTCCCATATATTCCCACACACAGTTCCTCTATTATTAACCTTTCACATTATATGCTACATTCATTACAGTTAATAAATCAGTGTTGGTACGTTATTTTTAATTAAAGCTGACATTAGTTTATTAGTTTATTATTAGTTTATTCAGTTTTTTGTTTTTTACCTAATGACCTTTTTCTATTCCAGAATCCCATATTACATTTAGTAGCCATGTCTCCTTAGGCCTTTTTTTTTTTTTTTGGCTGTGATAATTTCTCAGAATTTCCTTTATCCTGATGAACTGGTATTGAGATTTTGCCAGTTCAAGTGAACTGCAGAAACCTCCCTTTACATCCTGTTACCCTTCCCCATTTATAATTGTCTTAAACATTTCCTCTAAATTCATTTAAAATTACGTCAGTGTTACATTTTTTTGCTTTAACTTTCAAACAATTAAAAGGAAAAAAAATTCTCAAGAAGACAAGGAAAGTCTTCTTAATTCACCCATATTTTACTATGTTCTTTCTTTCTTCTTGATGTTCCAAGATTCTTTCATTTTCCTATTTTCCTGTGGAGTTTCCTATAGCCATTCTTTTAGACTAAATCTGCTGATGGAAGTAAATCTTAGTTTTCCTTTATCTAAGCATATCTTGATTTCTCCTTTACTTCTGCCATTTTTAATATCATGAGAATGGTTTCACAGCTGGATACTTTCCAGGTAGCCCTTGTATTCTGGCAGGATATAGGATTTAAAGTTCATGATTCTTTTCTTTCAGTCTTAAAAAATAATGTTCTCTCTCTCTCTCTCTCTCTCTCTTTTTTTTTTTTTTACCTTCATGGTTTCTGATGAGAAATCTGTCATTCAAATTGTTTTCCACTATAGGTAAGATGCTCTCTCATTGCTTACAAATGTTTTTCTTTGTCTTTAGTTGTCTGAAGTTTGACTATGATGTGTCTTGATGTAAACTTATTTGGGTTTATCCTGTTTGGGGGTTGCTTAGCTTCTCGAATCTCTAGGTTTATATCTTTAGTCAAATCTGGGACATTTTCAGCTACCTTTTATTAAATAATATTTCTACCCTGCCCACTTTTTTCTCTCCTACTTGGGGTCTGATAGCACAGGTCTCTGAGGCTGTATTCTTTTTTGAAAATACATTTTCTCTCTATTGTCCAGATTAGCTGATTTGTCTGTGCTCAAGTTTACTGTTTCTTTCCTCTGCCCCTTCCATTCTGCTCTTGAGCCTGTCTACTGCATGTTTTTTTATTTCAGTTCTGTAGTTTTCAGTTCTAAATTTCCATTTAGTTCTTTGTTATGTGTTCCATTTGCTAAGACTTTCTCTTTTTTCATTTATTTCAAGCATATTCATAATTACTTATTGAAACATTTTTATGATGGATGTTTTTAAATCTTTACCAGATAATTCTAGCATCTCTGTCATCTTGTATTGATATCTATTGCTGGTATTCTTTTCATTAAATTTGAGATCTTCCTGATTTGGGGTATGATAAGAGATTTTTGACTGGACATTTCTTTGTATTTTATGAGACTCTGTGTTTTATTTAAACCTTCTGTTTTAGCTGGCTGACTCTAACATTGTTCTGACAGTCGAATAAGGAGTGTGCTGCCTTTGTTATCACCAGGTGTGGATAGAAGTCCATCTTTTCTGCTTGTCCTTAGGGGAGAGGGGCTCCATATTATTGCTGAGTGGAGGTAAGAGTCTTAGCTCCCCACTGGCCTTCACTGATACCTCCTTGGCTTGGAGACATAGGAATGTCTTGTTACTCCTCATGAAGTGCCCTCCAATGACACCAAATTCAAGGAGGGAAGGTGAAAGGTGGCCTTGGTATCACTGGATGATGGTAAAAGTCCTGATGCTCCATTAAGCCTCCTCTTACACTATCCTAGTCCTCCCAGGAAATGGGAGGGATGTATCTTTATTGCTGGGTGAGGTGGAAGCCCAGGCTCCCCACTGGGTCTCTAGGCACTGTTACTGCTTGGGCCCCAGCTCTCTTCTTGGTATCTTCTGTCACCATCAGAGGGAAGGATGAGGCACCCATTACATCCCGGAAAGTGTGAAAGTCTAGGCTCCTAACAGGCTTTGTTGGCATTCGTAGGGGTTGGTCTGTGGGTTTTCCTGTGTTTTAAGGCTGGTTTAGAGTAGTTATTGTCTAAGAATTTACTCTCTTGCTAGGTTGTTCCTTTCCTGATTCTTTGGCTAAAAAGAGCTGACTTTTGGTTATTTATTTATTTATTTCACTCATTGGTGTTTGTGAGTTTCCAGCTTTCAGTTCCAAGTCTAAGATATATGAGGCATAAAAAGAAAAAAAAATCCCAGGGAACTCCCTGTCATGTTGTTCCTTAGGTCCTAAGGTCCCTATTTGGTCTGTGTTCTTCTCTCCCCCTTTCAGAGTCTTCCTATGTTTGTTTTATTTGTAATGTCCAGTGTTATTCTTGGAGGGATAGGCAAAAGTATGTCTACTCCATTTTCTCAGAAGTGGAAATCTTATCCTTTCTATATATATGTAATGATTTATTTTAGAATTGCAAATAGTAAGTTAAAACTAAATGTCATTTGCCCATTCCAACCAAAGCAAGAAGAAAATTCTTTCCCTTGAAATAGTAAGAATCTTCTACAATACCTGTTTAATCTGTGGCCACTCTACTTTTTTGGTGTTTATACCTCCATGTTTCTTCTCTTGATTTCTGAACTTTCTCTAGCACTTGCATTCCCAGGTGACACCACTAACTGCTCCAGAGACTTAATAGTTCCAGAAACTATGTTATGTAAATGGATTTTTTTTTTGCTTAATTGATTAATTGGATGAGTGAATGTGCATTTATTTAGTCACTGCTAACTACCAACTTCTCTCCCAAGACTGAAAAATTTAAGTTAGTGTATCTCTTCTTGAACTAAAATTGTTTTCTTTTCCCTTAATTATGGATCCCCTTGATACTGATAACCAACAGCAACAGTCAAGGAATCATAAGAAAAATATACATCTCTGCTTTTGTTGTGTATCAAACAGAAATCTTTCTTGTAGGATCTCAACTATTTGTTTCTTGAGGTTTGCCAGAAAATGGGGAAACTCATAAAATGTACCTAAATGATCTCAATTAGAATTTTAGTGTGTCTGTATTCTATTTACAGACTGGGGAGAAAGAGAGACTCAGAGAAGTTAATCAATTCACTGAAGCTTAGATAGTGAATAATTTCTGACTCCAAAACCTGAAATCTTTTTATATATTACCTCTCTTTCTGAGGCTGGTGATGCTCAAGAGAGAGGAGAAGTGAAAGAGCACTTCCTTCTGTGCAGCTTCTCTGAATGTCAATGTGGAAACCTTTCCACACACACTCACTAAGCACCTATTATGTGGAGAATGTAGTGCTAGGCTCTGGGTATAGAGGTGTCAAGGAGGAAAAGGGGGCTGAAGAAGTGATATGGCCAGCAAGCAGTACTTTTCAATCAAGGATACATATTTTTTTCTATCTGGAATCCTGAGCTCCATGTTTTAGAATTTAAAAATTCCATGGACATTGCTAGCTACAAAACTTGTAGATCCAGAGCAACACAAAAATGTGAGTTCCTTATTCAAAAAGCAGAAAAAGAAGCCATGAAGGGTAGTAAAATACAAAGTTTTTTCTTTTATTCCACTGTGTTTCTATTGTCTTTTCATGGTGTTTTCTTATTTAATGTCATTCTAAGTCGAAAAAATTAAAAATTTTAAATTATTATCAGAAAATTTACCATTCATTCATTTTTTTTTTTTTTAAATTTGTCTGTAGAGACAGAGTCTCACTGTCTTCCCAGGCTGGTCTTCAACTCTTGGCCTCAAGTGATCCTCCCACTCAGCCTCCCAAAGTGCTGGAATTATAGGCATAAGCTACCATGCCAACCCATTCATTCTTATATTCATGCCTGTTGTAATACAATATAAAAGCATTTGAATAATTTCTTTCCAGTCTGGATGTCCTTTGTTTTTTCCCCTTATCTGGTTGATCTACCTACAACTTACAGCACTATGTTGAATAACAGTGGTAGAGTGGTCATTCTTGTCTTATTCCAGACCTTAGAGGAAAGGCTTTTAGTTTTTCCCCATTCAGTATGAGTGGTGTGGGTCTGTCAGATATGGCTTTTATCATGTCGGGGTAAGTTCCTTCTATACCCTATTTTTTGAGAGTTTTTATCATAGAGTGATGTTGAATTTTACTGAATTTGTTTTCAGCATCAATTGAAATGATTATATCATTTTAGTCCTTCATTCTGTTCATATGATGTATCACATTGATCGCATTGATGTATCAATGTTGATACATCAACATTTGCATATGTTGATCCATCCTTTCATCACTGGGATGAATACCATTTGATCATGATGAATAATCTTTTTAACATGCTGTTGAATTTGATTTGCTAGCATTTTCTGAGCACTTTTGCATCTATGTTCATCAGAGATATTGGCCTACAGTTTCTTTTTTATTATTGTGTCTTTTTGTGGTTTTGGTATCAGGGTGATACAGGCCTCGTAGAATGAGTTTGAGAGTGTTCTCTCCTTGATTTTTTTGGAATAGTTTAAGGAGGATTGATATGAGTTCTTTCAATGTTTGGTAGAATTTTGTTAGGCCATCAGGTCCTGGATTTTCTTACTTTTTATTACTGCTCCTGTCTCATTACTTGTTAATGATTTGTTCAGGTTTTGGATTTCTCTGTGGTTCAATCTTGCTAGGTTGTATGTGTCTAGGGATTTATTCATTTATTCTAGGCTTTCCAATTTATTGGCAAATAGTTGCTCCTATTAATCTCTGATGATCCTTTGGATTTCTGCAGTATCAGTTGTAATGTCTCCTTTTCACCTTTGATTTTATTTATTTGGACTGTCTCTATTTTTCTTAGGCTAAAGGTATTTCAATTTTGTTTATCTTTTCTAAAAACCAACTTTTCATTTCATTGATCTTTTGTATTTTGTGGGGGTTTCAGTTTCATTTATTTTTACTCTGATCTTTATTATTTCTTTTCTTCTATTGATTTTGGATTTGATTTTCTCTTGTTTTCCTAGTTCTTTGAGGTATATTGTTAGGTTGCTTATTTGAAGTTTTGCCATTTTTTGATGTAGGCAGTTATTGCTATAAACTTTCCTCATATTAGTGCTTTTACTGTATCCATAGGTTTTGATATGTTGTGTTTTTGTTTTCATTTGTTCTGAAAAATTTTAAATATCCTTATTAATCTCTTCATTGTATATGTGTATACATATGGATTTTGTTCTTACCAGAACAGTATAAATGCTAATCAAAACTAACTTGTTTTCATATCATGTTTTGGTATGCATACATTCTATCAACACTTAACCTTTGGTTAACTGCTGAGTATGGAAGGACTGAAAGGAAGGGAAATTATGAATTACTGTATCTTTGCCTTTCTTTCTATGTCATTTGTAGCTTAATTGGTTAGCTAATAATATAGAGAAGTAACATGACAATACGATTATGTTCTTTGGTCAATTGTGTTTCTTAAAACTCCATTGGCTGGGCCCAGTGGCTCACACTTATAGGCTTTGAAATCTGCCATCTCAATTTCCTATCACCTACAGGATTTATAGTTATGCTCAATTTTGCTTAACCAATTTTTTTTTTTGACTATTTACTTGGTTCCCGACTCACTGCATTGATCCCTGTCATTGATGTGAATGAAGTTATCTTTCTTCTCCTGTTTCAAACTTTCTACTCTAATCATAGTGCATGTGGACCTCAGGCTCACTGTTTGGTGGCAGAATTGTTGTCTAGGTTAGAACTCAGGTTTTCTAGCTGTGCCCCAACTCACCTGGTTCCTGTTATTTTAATTTTTATCTGCCATCCTATAATGCCTATAGCTTGCTACTGATATAGTCTAGAGCTGCGGTCCCAAGCTCCTGGGCTGTACCGGTACCAGTCCATAGCTTGTTAGGAACTGGGCCACACAGCAGGTGGTGAGCAGCCATGAGCTAGCAAAGCTTCATCTGTATTTACAGCTGCTGCCTATAGCTTGCATCATCATCTGAGCTCTGCCTCCTATCAGATCAGTGGCGACATTTAATCCTGCATTATAGAGAGTTGCATAATTGTTTCATTATATATTACAATGTAATAATAATAGAAATAAAGTGCACAGTAAATGTATTGTGTTTGAATCATCCCGAAACCATCCCCACCCTACCTCACCCCTGTCCCTGGAAAAATTGTCTTCCATGAAACTGGTCCCTGGTGCCAAAAAATGTTGGGGACTGCTGGTCTAGAGCAGTATTTTTTTTCAAACTGTAGCAACATACATACATTTTTCAACATACACCACACATTTGCACACCAAGTTGTGCATTGGTGCATGGTTTAAATGTGTTTGTAGATGTGAGCTATGGGTCATGGTGAAATATCAAATATGCGAAAGTCTGGTCAACTGTAAGCACACATTTTCACATCAAAAAGAAGTTTAAATAATTATATAAATTACAATATATTACACATTGAGTAAATGGTATGTCAAAAGGACACCAGGTAAAGGAGCGCTAATTGTGCTATAAAGTTCATCAGGGATACTTCTTGTTACCATGTACTTCAGTGTGGATTACCAACATGAATGGAAGAGAAGGAGGCAGAGTCCACTAGGGAGAGAAAAAGCATGGATGAAGGATAAAGGATAAGATGCATAGGTTAGTTGAGTAGAGGAGCCAGGGAATTCAGGAAATACAAGGCCACCCTTTTTAGAGAATGTTGAATGCTTTGATTCTGAATTTGATAGAATAATTTGGTTAGGAAGGCACTGGAGATTATTGAGTAGAGCATTGATGCTATGAAAATGGGGTTTGAGGATGATTACCTCGATAACAACCTATAGCTTGAATTAGAGAGGGGAGAAGCTAAAATTTAAGACATCATCTAGAGCTGTGCTACCTGTATAATAGCCACTGGCCACATGAAGCTGCTGAATGCTTGAAATGTGTCTAATGTGACTAAGAAAAAGAATTTTAAATTTTGTTTAATTTTAATTAATTTAAATATAAATTAAAAATGGAGCAGTATAAAATATGTTCTATTAAAAACAACCTTATTGTTTTGCTATGACTACATTTCACTTTAACCATTGAAATTTATTGTCTGAATTGACCTGTGCAGTAAATATGTAATATTCCCTGAATTTCAAAGACTTAATACAAAAAAAGAATATAATTTATTTCAGTAATAATTTTTATACCCTTATATATTGAAATGGTATTTTGGATATAAGGGATAAATTAAAATATTACTAAAATTAATTTTAGTAGTTTCTTTTTACTTTCTATGTGGCTACTAGAAAATTTAAAATTACATATGTGGTTTGCATTAAATTTCTACTAAACAACAGTGATCTAGATGGCTAGTACTCTGAGGTTTGGGGATTTGACTATAGAGGCAATATAACTATTTTCACAATCAGAAAGAATTTACAAATTGAAGATAATAATTCCTTTTAGATGATGTTTTCTTATCTATGTTGATATTTATATGGATTAATTACAAACCAATTCAAGATTACTGAATAAAAGTAGATGATTCATTTGTTTTAAACCATTAAAATTATTTTTGAAGTAGTTTTTTGTTGTTGGAGGGGCTGGTATTGTTTGTCTTGATTGTTTTTTAGGGATCTCTCTATATGCCCAGGCTGAACTTAAACACCTAAGCTCAAAGGCTCTTCCTGCCTCACCATCGTAGGTGCACATTACCATACCCAGCTTTTGCAGTAGTTTTTTTTTTTTTGACCAAAATTAATAAGTCTGGTGACAACAGATTTATAGAGACGAATATTCAAATTAGCCAAATTCTAGAGAAATTAGAGTATATAGAATCTTGATTATAACAGCATTTTTCTTAAATTTGCCTTCCCCTCCCTGATTAAATAATCTGGTAAATAACATGTTATGATGATCAAATGGAGAATATATTTCATCCAAAACTTAAAATATGGCTAAGTCAGCATGACACATTCTTCATAGTGTGGTTGTCAAGAACATGGTTGTTGAAGCCAACCTCTTAGACTTACAGTATGAATCTCTCACTAGTTGTACAATTCTGGGAAAATTTCTTAACTTGTCTGTGCCTTGATTTTCTTCCTCATCTATAAAAAGAGAATGATAATAATAGTTATAATAGTACCCACCTTATAGAATTGTGTAAGGCTTAAATGACTCATCCATGCAAAGCTCTTAGAAGAGTACCAGGCACATAGTGAGTACCTAATTAATATTGAGTGCTGTTTATATTGTTTACAAAAATACTATACATTTGAACAAGTACCCCAATATGTTATAGTCCTAGAAATGTTCAGTATGAACATTGAGGTGAAGGAATTCTAAGTACCCTTTTAAAATATTTGTACATTGCCATCAAACTTGTTTTGATCTATTTTGCAGTAAAATAACTATATGTTTATGAGTCAAATCCTAGGAATCATGCAAGAAGGGCTTAAAGCTTGGCCAGGTCTGTTACTGAAGGCAAATTACTTGACATCAGTTAAGTCTCTGTTTTCTTATCTCTGGAACGAACATAAAAATGCTACCTTAGCCTATGTTTGGAGGTGATGAATGGAAAGAGTTAAGTACAGTGCCCAACAATAAGATTTTACTACTGTTATTATTGTCTCTAGAAGGACCTTTTGCAGTCCTATAAATCTAGCATGTTTTATTTTAATCCCATTACAATAATACTTTTGAATCATGGCTGTAAAATTTCAAAGACAAACTATTCAATTTTCCCTTTCCTGGCTGGGCACGGTGGCTCACACCTGTAATCCCAGCACTTTGAGAGGCCAAGGCGGAGGACTGTTAGAGGCCAGGAGTTCAAGACCAGCCTGATCAACATAGTGAGACTTCGTCTCCACAAAAAATGGAAAAATGACCCAGGTGTGGTGGCACACACCTGTAGTCCCAGCTAGTCAGGAAGCCGAGGCAAGAGGATCACTTGTGCTCAAGAGTTTGAGGTTGCAGTGAGCTATGATGATGCCATTGCACTCTAGCCCAGGCAACAGAGTGAGACCCTCTCAAAAAAAAATTTTTTTTCCTTCGCTTTGTCTCTTTTATCCTTTAAGGCTGAATTTATTATAAACAACCTATTACTGGGAGTCTTTTAACCTCTCTGCTGGCTTATAAAATTGTTAATTGGTTATGGAAAACAGACATCTGCTAAGTCTATTTTTTAGCTCAATACCCCTATTTTAATCCTTTTCCTGTTATGAGCATCTTGTGATTTATGCATGCTTAGAATTTTTTTCCCTCTGGATATAGCGCCTGCTTTCTGAACTTCTATTTCTGTTGACTTGACCATGAGAAACTTGCATTTGGTGGTTTAGGACAAAGTATTTTAATTGAAATAATTATTAATAAAAAAACTATTTTAGGATTTGAGTCTTTATATAACCGTACATATTTTCCTGTAAATCAAAGGTCAACACTCTAGGAAAAGGGACTTTTTTAGATTATCTCTGGAATGAACATTCACTTTCTTTTGTAAATGAGAGGAGATATTTTTAAAGAAACATTCTTTCATTGATTAAATAGCTAGTTTTATCTGCGCAGCTATAGCATAGGATTCTTGAGGGTATGCTTGGGGAATCTGGTGTGTAGTTTCTCTCACTAGCATCCTCAGGTGCTGACCAACACAAGCATAGGGAGCTTGAAACATTACTAGAATGCTATTCTTGGTAGAAGGCATTCTAGAACTTTTCTGGAAAGGGGTTAAATTGTTTGATTTATCTAGTGACAGATTTTATCCTCATTTATTAAGTAATCTTTCCTACATATGACCTAAATGGGACCACAACCAAATTATAAGTTTTATTTATCTCTTCCTTGCTCTTCAGTATTTCCTTGCTAGGTCTGTGTATTTGTTTGTTTACATGGATTCTGGCCTGAGGACCAGGTCTGGCTTTGAGGGCAGAGAACATATGTTGCATTTTATGTGTTATGATATGAGTCTTATCTGGGAAAGGCTCCTTAATTTATATATGTTCCCATTTTAAATTGACAAATTTTCTTTGTTTAAGTTGGGAATTTGAAGAATTCTCTGTTGCAAGATTAAGTTAATGGTGAGTCTTAAAGGATAATATGTTTATTGTTGTAATCGGGTTTGGGAGGCAATAAAGATTGCCGGGAGGGAAGAGGAAAAGTGAGAATCAGAGCTGGAATTCAGAAAATTTTGTAAGTTCAGAAAAAGTGATAGATTTTTTCTAAAATTATAAGAGTAAGGCCAATGATAAAAATGTAAGAGTATACGTGAGTGGAAAAGGAACTCTGAAGCAGAAGGTCAGTGGAATAAAAAGCAAGAAGTTCCTTCATGTCTAAATAGAGCTAGGAGCTAGTGATATCTTGCTTTTGGCTTTTCAATATCATAGTATAGTTATGTTAATGCTCTTAATAGTGCCTGACATACAGAAAACAATCAATGATAGACATCATTACCATCATCATCATCATCATCGCATCATCATTTGTATTTGAAATGAGGAAGCTTTCCTGGCTCATATTAATATTTGCCACATAAGAAAATTTAGAAACGGTTTCTTGTATCCTTTTCCAAACTTAAATTGTGCATGTTATTCAACCTTAATGCCATTACGGCTCATGGTACATGTTCCTTCCTCTTTGTTTTTATCACAGAGGGATGCCGGCTCTCCTATCCACTCATGATGAGTTCAGTGATTTAGAAATCAAGCCCTCTAACTACATTACCTATTCAGTTGCTGAACTGTGACACACTGTTTCATTAATCATACCAGGTTGTTTTGGAAATATATCCCATCAACCTATAAATTATGGAACTGCCGTTATAAATTCATAACACAACTATATGGGAAGTTTTAGGTTAAGTTCATATTCTCTTTGCCCGAATTAAAATATGAATGAACTACTTTGCATCCCAGACTTTGGTTCACTGAAAGTCTGAAGTGGGAGGATGTTGTTAGAAAAAAAAATATAAGAACACAATATTATTTGAAGTCCATATCCAATCTGTCACTTCGATAGATACATGTTCTTGGTTTATTTTAATACTTAGATTGAAAAAAAATTTAAGAATTCCAGTTCAGTCTTCTTATGGCTTTTCAAGTCTATAAGGAGTTTTATTCCCAAGGGAAAAAGAAGACCATGAGAAACTCCAAAGAATAGGATAAAGTTTTATGTCTGATGATGATTAATCCAGGATATTGTTTATGTCTCTACTACCATGTTGCCTTATTTTGCCAAATCCTTAACTCGGTCAAACAACAAGTATATAGTGAGTGCTAGGTCATACAGTTACCATGCTTGATGCCTGCCCTCCAATGAGAAATGACACAGATACGTAAAAAGACAGTAGTGTGGGGGTATCGTACTGTTAAACAAATAGTACTGCTAGCAAGTGTTCTCAAACTTCAGATTACTATTGTTTACTTTAAAAATGTTGCAGGGATTTCATTCTTAGGCTGTAAGTAGCACCTCTACATTTACCTATTCAGGTTTTTATTCAATACATACATTTGTTGAGTGCCTACAATTTTAAGATTGTTCTAGGCTCCAGGGATACAGAATTGAACAAAACATATGAAGCCTCTGTCCTTGTGTTCTGTTGAGAAGATGGACAATAAACAGAGACATAATATATCCACAGTAAGGTCCATAATAAGGGCTAAGAATAAAAACAAATCAGGGTAAAAGGATGCACAGAGATTGTAAGGGAGAGGGGTTGGTCAAAGTAGTTCTCTCTAAAAAGATGCTGTTTAAACAGACACCTGAATATAGTGAGGGAGGAAGCCAAGAGCATTTGGGCAGATGTATAGGTATGGAGGCTGGAGAATGATTGGCATGTCTGAGTAAAAGCAAGGAGGACATGGGCTGGTTGGGATTGCGGGAGGCAGACTATAATAAGGTATGAAATTGTCAGGGTAGTAAGGTTTTATTGGAGCAATGCGTTTAGACCATAATAAGAACTTTGGATTTACTCTATGTGAGATAGGAAAGAGGAATGACAAGATCTGACAAGATCTGATGTGTTGAGACTGGAAGTTAGGAAGTCATGGTAGAAGAAGGGAGACCATTTAGAAAGCTCTCACAATAGACCTGGTAGGAAATGATGATAGCTTCAGCAGGAGTGGTAGCTGTTAAGTAGGAGAAGTGATGAGGTTTCTTGATGTATTTCAAAGGTAAGTCTACAGGATTTGTTAATGGATTGGATTATGAACAAGAGGAGTCAAGATGTCTTTAAGATTTTTGGAAGCATAGCCTTAACACTGAGATAAGGAACACTGAGAGAGGAGCAGGTATGTGTGTGTGCTTAGGGTCAAAAAAAAAAAGTTTGGTTTGGATGTATTAATTTTGAGATACCTATCAGACATAAAAGTGGAGTGGCTGAATTGGCAATTGAATATGATGAGCTTAGAGTTGGAGGAATAATGAGGCCTGAAATACAATATTGAGAGTCTTCTGCATGTGGACGGTGTTTAAAGCATGCAGCTAGATGAGATCACCTAAAGAGTAACTGCTTATAGAGAAGGGAACAGCCCAGAGGACTAAGCCCTTAGGGCACCCCAAAATTTCAAGGTAAGGGAGATGAGGAGAAATTTGTTATGGTCCCTGAATAAGCAACAAGTGAGGAAGGAAGAGTCCCAAAACAGAGTGTCATAAAAGCCAAGGAAAGATGTTTCAGGAAGAGGGAAATTGTAAGATTTGTCGAATGCCGCTGATAGATTGATTAAAATGAGAACTGAGAATTGGCCAAAAGATTTCACAATAAGATCATTAATAACCCTTTTCCTGAAATGCCCTTTTTCCTTCTTTTCAGCTAGCTAATTACTACCCAATGATCAAGTCTCTGTAGTACAAATACTTATCTAAAATAAAAACCAAAAAACAAATTGAGAGAGACAGGGGGAAAGAGAGAGAAAACAGGATACAAAAGAGCATATAACTGATTATTATATGTAGAAATATATAAATATTAAAACAATAAAATAGCCTAGACCTCTTCTGTAGGCTAAATGACAGCATTGATGAATATTATTTTGTTGTGGGGGTGAGTCATGGCTAAACATGCCTATTAACAAGTGATGTGGGAGAAGATTTCAATGATATTTTGAGAGCTTGTTTTGATAGTGTGAACTAACACATCAAAGAGTATTAAAATGAAGCTCTGCTCTCTTTGCATCATGACCTAATCTGATGAAAAATGAGAGTCGATTTTCAGACATCGTGTCACTGCTGTACCAAGGAAACAAGCTGTTAATATCACTTTATGAGGAGATGGGTTTTTTCCCCACAAATACACTGGGAAATAACAATATATATACTGGGAAATAGTTTCTAAGGTACAATAGATAGTCCTTTTGGATAGAAAATAAAATATTTGAGATACAGTATTGCCATCTTAAAATAATCTTTAATAAGAAAACTAGTACAAATGAATAAAAAAGGAAGTGATTGGAGCCTCTCCAATAAAGGGAGATCACACAGGTGGACTCACTAGATAACTATGTATATTAAGTAAAGTATAGTTATCAGTGGAATGGCTCCACTCTAGATACTTAAAGGAATTATGAAATGGATTAAATTAAGCGATTTGACAATTGTTTTCTTAAGTTTTGTGGTATTAGGATAAGATAGCATTGAGATTTAAAAAAATTCTTTGATTTCAGTTTACAGCTAAATGCATAGATAACAATTGGAACACATGTACATAGTGCAAGAGAAAACAGGGCTAGTAGAAATAGGATAATGAATTTTAAAAATAGTCATCCGTTTTTAATTTTATTATTTTTTAATGAAATGTTATTCACACTCTTATCAAGTGAAGAATGTTGACTGTTTTGCTACAGGATGATATTTATTTTCTCTTATTAATAACAATTTAACAGTTCCAGAAATGATATGATAGATGTAAAAGTTGATGCTACAAATTTTTGAATCTAGCCCAGCACTTCTCAAACTTTAATATACATACAAATCAACTATGAAATTTTGTTAAATTCAGATTCTGGTTCAGTAGGTCTGGAATGGGATCTGAGATTCTGCATTTGTAGCCAACTCCCAGATGAAGTCAGTGCTGCTGGTGCACAATCCTTTGAGTAATGAGGTACAGGAGGAATCGTGCTTGGGCTGACTTAGAGACTATTTGTATGTGATTCTTTCTCAGAGTGAATCTCTTTGGAGCTGATGCCACCTTATCTACTAGTATCCTTTGAGTTTGCATTGTTTCTTATAGATGAAGATCACGTTCTTCACCATTAACTGGGCGTGCTTTCAGTAGAAGTGATGGATTTGCTCTTGTCTGTTTCTGTTCATTAGCCAGGCTTCTTTATGGTCCTTACAAGTGTTGGGGAATATTTTGTGGCCATAGGACAAAAGGAAATCCGTGGTCCTGTGTAAAAATTGTGACCATGGCCTCATTAACACTGTGTTCTAAAGCTGTTCTTTATTCAGCTTTGTTAATTAGTCCAATTTTTTTTTTGGCTAATGAGGCCAAGGGTCAGGCCAATGATCTTCATCCTGTTTTATGATTGCGGACAACACTCTTAAATCAAGCTAGCTACTTCAGAAATATGGGCCATTGCTGTTTGAAGAGGGGGGTGTATTTAATGAATAGAAAAAACAAATACCAGTCCTGTGGAAGCTACCACACACACACACACACACACACACACACACACACACACACCCCTCAAAAGGCATTAACGAATTACTTTGATTGAATTAAATGACTAATCTTTCCTATTATGCACTTTTATGAATTTTCACTTTCAGAGTTAATTTTTCCTGACCTCATCATCAAATTCTGGGACATCATACTTTTCTTTTTAAAGAATGTGACAGTAGTGACAGTTAAAAAAAATCAACCCTCTTACTAAATCCGGTCAAATTAACCAGGTTAGCGAAAGTGAAAGTTTATGAACGAAATGACATGACCGGAATCCCCACACACCTCAGACTACAGGGGAATGGGGCTAACATTCAACAAAGGAGGCTGGGCAAATAAGGAAGAACTAATGAAACAAAATTTCACACGGACTCTGAATTGCAGACAGGAGAGGAAAGCTGTAAGAAGTCACACAGCACTTTCTTAGAATCTCATGCAGTGGGAAGCAGCCTATTAGCACTCAAAATCTTTAAATTTTTATTTAGAATGCTCCCTTTTAGAAGGATAGAGAAGAAACTGAAGATTATTGAGAACAGAATCTAAATGGAGCAAACTGGAATGCTGGGGAAAGGACCAGCAGAGAAAGGCCTGAGAATATACCATAACCATAAAATACATTTTTTCCAGGTGAGAGCACCACCGTGGAAGGCCATAAAGCTCTGAATCTCTCAGAAGTAAAGGCAGGACAACTTTTTGCATCGAGCTTAGCTTCTAAAGACAGAAACGGAAACAAAAAAAGCTGTATTTCTGAATACTTTAGGGTAACAACAGAGGAAAGAACTTTTGAGTCATGAATTTGTGAAAGCTACTCTAACTTTTCTCTGTTCCTTATGTAGGAACATTCTCCTAATAGTTAAAAAAACAAAACAAAACAAAAAAAACTTCATTTAAACACCAGAAAAAAATTCTTTATAATCAAAACTCACATAAATTGTAAGATAATATACAAATAAACCAAATAATGCTCTAACAGATAATGAAAACACATGCAAAAAATGTAGCCACAAAGAAGATTAAAACATTATTGTCAGATTTTTAGTCTAGAAAATTAAGAAAAATGACCAAAGTTTTACAAGAAAAGCATAAATCTATAATAGAACAGCTCTGAGTGAGGTAACTAGGCAATAATAGAATCTGAAAATGGAATAGACAAGAATTAGTAATGAACTAGATAAGTGTAAAAGAAAAGCATTTTAGAAATGGACTTTAAAATAGGAGAAATTCTGTAGTATATCCTGCTAGTTAAAAAAAATTAAACAAATTTTAAAAATAAAATAGAAGATATACAAGAACAGATAGTTGCACACAAAAACAGTATAGTAAAGGAATTAGAGTATAGCACAGAGGAACTTAAATTTAATGAACAATAATAAGAACAACAACAACAAAATAAGATACAAATATTTTAAGAGAAGGTTATAAATATAGAAGGTAAGCTAAATATATTGGTAATATCAATAAGCAGGAACTGATTAAGTCACTTATTAAGAACAGAATTTTAGATTGGCTAACAAAATAACATTTTATTACTGTGAAATGTTATTACTATAAGAACAAACAAACACATGATTAATAAATTTTAAAAAATAAAAAGGATGGCTAGAGATATACATCAAAATGAGTAATGTCTGCAAGCTATTTAAAATATATTGAATATATTTAAAAAGTCACAATTCATAATAACATTAAAACAAAAGAAAAAACCAGGGAAACAAAAAACATCGTAACTCATTGGAAGCTGCCAGAGCACCCATTTATTATCCTGAAAATTGACCATTAAAAAAAAGAAATAAGTATTTATCCTACCTTTACAGTATAACCTGTATTTCAGGGTAATTAAATAGCCCTTAGGAGACACATTTTTCAATGCCTATACTCTCCATCTAATTTATACAGCAGGAATAATAAAATGAAAAAATAAACAATTTTGTGATCTCTGATGAAATAAATGATTAAGACAATGGTCATTAACAGATAGTAAGGCTATTAGGTAAAAACTAATGGTAACTTTTCAACGAAAAGATCAAGCTATCACCATTGGTCAATTTTATTATCACTGAGAGTGAGGTGCTTAGACATCATGTGCTTTCTTATTTGATGCAACATGAAGAACACAGCATCACCTCTGAAGTAGTCTTCTCACATACACTACAGACACACACACACAAATACACACACAGAGAACTTAAATCTAATAAAATATTTAGATCTAATTTATAATCTATTGGAAATACAACTGGTAGAGAAACAAGGTAAATGATCTCAACAGAAAGCAATCAGCCAAATCCAGAATGGGGGTACTTCATAGGAAAAACTGACCCAATTTTTCCAATGTCATTAAAAAAACGTGAGGGTAGATTAAAAGTAATTTAAAAAATACTCAAGTGTAGGGTAAGCATATTCTAGTTGGTTGGGATAGTCCTAGTTTACTTTAGTTATCCTGATATAATTATTATTAAACCTCCCTTTACTCTCAGACACATTTAGGGTAGAGTTACAGACTATCCGACCACCTTACTTAAAAGACAATCAACAAAATACATGGGGAAGACTTAGTTTGGATCCTGATCGTCACAAGCCAAAAAAATGAAAAAACAAACATACTTTATGAACGAATTTTTTTTTATATTTTTTGTTTTTTTCATTTTTTATTTTCATTATATATGAAATATATACAATGTACATATACATATATTTTTATATTTATTTTTTATTTTTCATTTTCATTCTATATAATCTTTGGGGTTTTTGTTTATGTATACTTTTTTAACAATTGGAAGAATTTAAATAGGAATTGGAATTTAGGTCATATTATGGAATTTCTGTTAGGGAATTCTGTGTGACAATAGCATTGCAGTTAAATAAGAGCATATTCTTCACTGTAAAGTATACCTCAGCATCTTGGGGTGAAATGACATGATGTTTGGAATTTGCTTTAAAATAGTCAAGCCAAAAAAGGGGGTGGGGTGTTTGAAGTATTGAAACAAACGTGACAAACATTAATCATTGTGGAAGCTGAGATGGGTACATAGTGCTAATTTTCTCTCTGCTTTTGTGTATGCTTGCAAATTTTCAAAATGAAGAGTTAAAACAAAATAATTGATTTTATAAAAGAATTACAGTAACTGATTGAACTTTATGTGTTATCAATATAAATTCTAAATGTCCATGTCCCTAATATTAGAGTTTCAAAATACAAAAAGAAAAACTGATAAAATTGAAAAGGAGAATACAAAAATTCACAATATTAGCCAGGGATTTCAATACCAAACTTTCTATAAATTGATAGAACACGTAGACATAAAATCATTAAGGATATAGAAGATTTGAACTACATTGACTTAATTGACATTTATAGACTATTCCACTCAACAAAAGCAGAATAAACATTCTTTCCAAGTGCATACAGAACATTTACAAAGATAGACTGTATTCTGGGCCATATAACAAGTCTCAATACATTTAAAATAATTCAAGTCATACAGAATAAATTCTCTAAGTGCAATGCAAATTAATTAGAAATAAATAACGGAAAGATCTCTGGGAAATTCCCCCAAATATTTGGAAATGATGTAATGCATTCTAAATAATCCATAGGCCAAAGAAGAAATCAAAATGAAAATTTAGGAAGCATTTTGAACCATTTAATTCAAATGAAAATACAATCTATTAAAATTTGTGCCATATTGATAAAAAAAAGTATTGGGGGAAAATTTTTAGCACCAAATACCTGTATTTGAAAAGAATAAAAGTCTCAAGTCGATGACCTCAGCTTCTACGTAAATAAATTAGAAAAAAAGAGCAAATTAGACCTGAAATATGCAGAAGAAAGGAAAAGATAAAGATCAGGGTCTGGAAATTAATAAAATAGAAAACAGAATGGCAGAGAAAGTCAATGAAACCAATAGCTGTTTCTTTGATAATATTAAAAAAAACTAGTAAACTTTTGGCCAGACTTAATAAGAAAAACAGGGAGTGGTTACAAATTACCAATCACGGGAATGAGAAAAGATACATTACTACAGATTCTACATGTATAAAGGGATAATTTGGATAACTTGTATAAAAGGGTATTATGAAAAACTTTATGGTAATAGATTAAACATTTCAGAAGAAATGGACAAATTCCTTGAAGCAAAAAAACTGCCAAAGCTCACTCAAGAAGAAATAGCTAATATAAATAGCCCTATATCTCTTTTTAAATTTTAATTTTTCGTTAAAAACCTTCCTACAGAGAAAATGGAAAGCCCAGATGCCTTCACTAGTCAATTCTGTCAAACATTTAGGGAAGAAATAATACCAAATCTACATATAATCCTTGAGATATTTAAAAGGAAGGAATACTTCAAACTCATTTTATGAAACTAGTATTACCTTGATTCCAAAATCAAAGACCATACAAGAAAACTAAAGACCAATATCCCTTATAAACATAGAAGCAAAAATGCTGAACAAATTTTGTCAAATTAAATTCAACAGTACGGAACCAAACGGGGGGGGGGCTTTATTGCAGGCATAAAAAGTTGGTTTAACATTTGATTGCAATTAATGCAATTCACCACATTAGCATTTTTTTAAAAAAAGACAATAAATTCAACATCCAGCAAAATATATATAGAAGGTATATTAGTTTCCTATGGCTACGGCAATGAATCACCACAAACTGAGTGGCTTAGAACAATAGAGATTTATCTCAAAACTCTGGAGGTTAAAAGTACAAAATCAAGGTGCCTCATAAGTTCTGAGGAAAATCCTTCCCTGATTCTTCCAGTTTTTGGTGACTCTTGAAATTCCTTAGCTTTCTTGGCTTGTGACCAAATCACTGCAATCTCTGCCTCCATCTTCCTATCAGCTTTTCCTCTGTGTGTTTGTGTCTCCTTTTCCGTTTCATAAAGACACTCGTTATTGAATTTAGGGCCAACCTGGATAATCCACGATGCTCTCTTCTCAAGATCCCTAATCTAATTACTTCTGTAATGATCTTTTTTTCCAAATAAGGTAACATTCACAGGTGCCAGGGATTTGAATGTGGGCAAATCTTTTGAGGGCCACTAGTCAATCCAATACAGAAAGGGAGTCCCACATTCTGAAAAAGGGCATCTGCAGAAAAGTTACGGCTGGCATTATATTTAATGGTGAAAGACTGAATGCTTTTTCCCTCAGAAATAGAACAAGACAAGGATATCCACTCCCAACGCTTCTATTAAATATTGCATCAGAGGTTCTAGTCAGGCAAGAAAAAGACAGAAAAGACATCTGATTTGGAAAGAAGTAAAACTTTTTACTCAAAAAAGAAATGATTGTGTATGTAAAAAGTGATGGAATCTACCAAAAACCTATTAGAACTAATAAGTGAGTTTAGAATGGTTGTAGGACATAAGATCAATATATAAAAACCAATTATTTTTCTATATAATAGCAATGAACAATTGAAAAGTGAAATTACCAAAAAAAAAAAAAAAAAAGAAAGAAAGAAAATCCTATTAGAATTGGATTCTTGACCAGAATTGTTATTATTATTCTTAGCAGTAGTAGTCATGGTATTTGCTCTAAAGGATACTTTTGAAGCAAAATAGGAATAATGTCCGTCAATTATCTAATAATATTATATCAATATTTATTTTCTGATTTTGCTAATTGGACTGTGGTTATGTAAGAGATTAATTTTGGTTTTAGAAAATACACATTGAAATATTTACATGTTAAGGAACATCTCAAATAATTATGAAAATAAATAAAATGTATATGTATGAAAGAAACAACAAAATAATAATAGGGAATAATTAGAGAATCTGGCTGAAGGGTATACAGGATATCATTTTACTATTCTTACATCTTTTCTGAAAGTAAGTCTGAAATTATTTTAAAGTAAAATGTTAGAAAACAGAATGTGAGTAAAGGAATTGAAAATTATGCATATAAGCCACTCGAGGAATTTCGCTGCAAATGGAACTATGGTTGATTGGACAGGTAGGGTCAAGAGGTGTGAAACTTTATTACAACACTTGGCACAGAGAGGTGCTGATGCTCTGAGAGGCATTAGGTCAGTGACATAAAACTCAAAGAAAGGTATATTCAAATTTCTATATCCTGATTACTCTGTGGCCAGCAGATGTGTTAGCAATGCTATTCTTTTTCTTTTCTCATTCTCTCTTCTCTCTGCATTGAGTTTGTGTAAGTGCCTCCATCATGCATTGTATTTATCAATTCTCATACTCAAGGTCAGAATTTGCAGTGTACATCTATACAACTTAAAATGCCACACATCAAAAAATGTAATAGGATAACTTTTGTTTTTTACAAAGCCTTCATGGATCTCCGAACAGGAATGAGGCAGTCAATCACCATCAAGCTTTATCATAATAGCATACTTTTTTAGAACTGAATTAATCTGTTATGAGGATTTTTCCCTGTTTAATATACTGCCCTCCAAGAAAAGTAGAACAAATGAAAGCAGAATGATAGTCATTTTGTAAAGGGTCTTGATGCTTTTTCAGGCTATGAGATGTTGCTTTAACACCCTTGAATCATTCTGGGTAACATGGCCCCTAGGGTCTTGCCTTTGGTGTTCTTTCTTACCGATGTGCAAGAAAGTTAACCAAAGAGACTGGGAAAGGGAGGTGAGAATCCTTGTTCTATGAATGCTGCAGTCAAGATTTCAAGTAAAGTTATATAGTCAAGAGAAAAGTACTCATTATGTGGCAGTTTTCATAGACTTAAGTCAGATTATTGCCCTTCAGTTACCAATACACATTCATCTTTGCATCTTACAATATTATTAGTAGGTGGCATATTTTTCAAGAGTCCGCTCTCTTAATAAGACTCCAGAAAAACTTGGTTCCATTCACACATAAACAAACCTTTCCTTGGTGTTTTTTTGTTTTGTTTTTCCCTAAAGTAGATGAGTCTCTTTCATTAGTTTTTCTTTTCTTTTCTTTTTTTTTCCTTCCTATTTCAAAGTTAGAGGAGGACTAAAATCTAGGAATGCTATACTATATTTCATTATCTATAGGGCCCAGAATTCAAGTTTAGACTCCCATAAATGATATTTGATTTATCATAAGAAGGTAAAATATAGTGAAAAGAACACTTTATTTGCTGTTAGGAGTGTCTCTCTGTGTGTGTGTGTGTGTGTGTGTGTGTGTGTGTGTGTGTGTGTGTGTGTGACAGAGAGAGAGAGAGAGAGAGAGAGAGAGAGAGAGAGAGAGACAGAGCGCGCATGCGCATGGCCTCTCACTGACTCTTGGGGCTCAAAGCAATCATGGAGAGCAATAATAGAATTAAAATCAGAATTAACTAAGACAATAGATAGAGAAATGATTGTAGACATTAAAGAGTGTTATTTAAATGTTTGATATATTTATTACAAAAAAGGAAGAAAGCACTTAGCAATAAGCAGCTTTGAGATCAATGATATTTGTAATGCTTGTTTTAGAGTGTATTTTTGTTCTTTGCAAACTATTTATTTTATAAAATTAAGCCAAGTTGCCTGTTTAGTTAATGTTTATTGATAAAATGTTGTCTATCAAAAGGCCTGCAGAGACGCAAACCAATAATATAACACAAGATAAAAATGTATAAGAAACATCAAAATATAATTTAGGGGAAGGTAATTTGAAGAATATCAATTTTTTAAAAACTTAGGTGGAAAAGATAATCTAGATAGGGGGCTATCTGGCTAAAAATAAATTGAAATGGTAATAACACAGCCAGCATGATATTAACTGAATTTTTGCATTTAAAATAAGAAGGCAATGCTGTTTCCTATGCTTGTCTGGTCAGACCATCCTTAGTAAATGGTAGTCTTTTGACTATTTTAGTAACAGCCAGCAGCAAGAGAATATCGAGTAAGTAAACTAGAAACAAGAAAGTTTGACTTCCAGTAGAAACAAAGAACAAAAATAATTCATTTCCCAAAGCTTGGCCAAATTGAAATGGCCCTAGACAGGAATCTGTAGGGTATAAAGAAGAAAGAAAAATTGTTTAGAATATTGTAATGGGATGCAATTAAGGAAAAGAAAACGTAGGCTGAATATCAGAAACAATTTCCTAACAGTCTATTAGACCGTACATTAGTTTCCCAGGGGAAGAAATGGAAGCCTCATTGCCTAAGTCATTTAGAGCTAGACTGATTCCCAGAGGGTGTGGCAACCCAGGAGGAAATGAAAAATGTAGAGTCATGAAAGTCAGTCTAAGTTAATTTTATAGCACAGTGAAATGCTGCTCTAGGTATTGGAAGGGGTTTAAAACCACTGTAATGGACATGTTCTATCACTTTAAAATGAATGGTTCGCCTAGCCATGTACTGCTGCCAGCATCAGGTGAAGTCTGCTCTCAGGCAAATCCAGTACTATCCCTGGGCTAAGTGCTAGGACAGAACAACAACACACACTTTCATAACGTGAAAAGAATCATCATATGGCTGCAACTTCTACCTGTCTAAGAGGCAGCAGGGCTGATTTAGGTTACCTAGTTTCCTAGCTACGTACTGGCTTCTCTCTTTGCCTCATGTGTCTCCTCCAAAGCTCCACTAAAGTAGGATGAACTCTAAAACAGGCTGTTTTTTAGTAATGATATTTTTGGAGGTAATCACCTCCAAGACTAAATTCCTATCTTGAACGTGCTCTGGGGATGAGCATTTATACAGTTTATTTGACCACATTAATGAGAGTCGTGCTCTTGTTTTTAGGTTGCATGGGACATTTCTTTTTGTATCTTTTAGTCTTTTCTAATTCATACCACGAAGGTTAGATTCTATATTTTTGAAGCACATTTATCTCCCCCACCAAGATTTTCCAGATACTTCAGAATCCAGCTAGCATTAATATAAAATAGAATCTAAGGGCTATTCATATAAGATGCCATTATGACTCACAAAGGAAGAAAAAAAAATGCTGCCCATAGAACTGTGACACAATACATTATCTCTTAGAATTTTTATCTTGTGCTTATTGGAATAGCTTTTTAAAGACTTTTTGTTGTAGCTTATTTACCATTCATTATATTTGTGTATATTTTTTAATTGGTGAAGTAAGTTGTTTAATATATTCCTAAACAATTTCACACTTAGAATGCAACTTTTCTACATTCCTTTCAAATCCAGAGTTGTTGATACTTACCTGTGTTTTATTACAAAACATGGTCCTCTGTGCCATCAAGAGCATTAGTGATGTAGCATTTCTTTTAAAATTGCTCCACTATAGTCTCTGGGATTTGCTCACAAGCTGCTGACACCTTGTTCTGAAAAATTTCTTGCTGGCACTTTCTTGCTTGCCATGTAATAGTCAAGAGAAGCAAAAGATAACACATCTTTATCTCCCTGTGGAGTCTTTCTTCCTTAACACCAACAAATCACTTTGGTTTTGCTTTCCAAGAGAATAAAAAAAAAAAACACTTATCCCTTTTAGGATGAATATTTGCTTCTGGACTACTAAATATATGTCCTGTCAATGGTTTCTGTTTCTTTCTGAACACACAATAACTTTCCATTTCAGTGCAGAATCATAATGTAATTTTTGAAGACATTTTAAAAGGCAATTAAATGTAATATTTGCAGTATAAACATAACTCAACTCAAATGACAATATGAACAACTATGACCAAATGTGCTTATGTGCAGGCAATGACATCTGTGTCATAACTACCACCTGGTTGAGAATGACAGGAAGATGTGAAAAATCACATTTAGAGGAGATATCTTGAATCTCTTGTTCCTGTAACATTTTCTCCAAGCCTTATTCACCTCACCTGGAAAATTTTACCTGTCCTTGAGTTAAAGCTGTTACTGAGAAATAACCACTGGTGTCTTTCTCAAGAAAAACTGCAGGGCTCCTTTTTTTATTGCTCAAGGCAAATGTCCTGTTTGAGGAAAACACATGTTAGAGTGCTTGAAACTTTGGTTGCCATTCTCAGTATTTTTGTTGCTTGTTGTCAGATGGTCTCTTTTCCTTCTAATAATCTATACAATTATTTCCCTACATAATGGCTTTGAAGCAGTTTTTTCAGAGGCTTTCTTTCTTGCCTCATTCAGCTAATATGGAACAACCTTTCGTTCCTTCAGATCTCCTCATTGATTTCTTCAATGAATTTTATCATTAATTTTAAAATAAATTCTTATTTTAGGTATGTTAAGCTATGGGAAAAGATGTACCTTACAATTGATATAATAAAGTATCTGTCATTACATGGCCTTTCTTTCCTGTTCACTTTCACTCCAGCTAAAGTCTGGTACCATGTATGTACTGGGATTCTATTGCCAGTGAATGTTATTTGGATCTCACTTCCTTCCTAAGGACGATCCCTCATTCCTGCAGGATTAGTGCAATACTCTGTGTGTGTGTGTGTGTGTGTGTGTGTGTGTGTGTGTGTGTGTGAGAGAGAGAGAGAGACTAACTAATATATCCTTTATTCTTCAAAGTGTCTTTGAGAGCTACTAATGTTACCCAGGAATTATGTACACTCTTTACCCTATAAATCCATGCTCCTTTTTCTCAGTGAACAAATGTCTACTTAGTACCTGCTATGCACCATATCGAGTGCTAAGCACAAGAGAGAACAATGAACAAGACAGGCATGATTCCTGAGCTTTCCAAGTCTACAGACTTGTTCTACACAAAGTCACTATAGAAGGCTGAGGAACTGTTGAGTAGTCCAGATACCTTCAGTATCCCAAGATATGTCCCTGAAATTATTAAGAAAGTGGACATGAAACCATACCAGAACAAAGTTTCACCGCGACTTTGGAGTTGTGTGTATGTGTGCCTATATGTGCATGTGTGTATGTGTACCATATTAGAGGATATAGAACACACCCAGAATTGTGGTTGAAGGACAGCAGACCCAAAACATTCTGAAAGAAAGCAGAAATTGTGTTATTGTTGGTGGCTCCTCTAAATACTATGAAAAGCCTCTTCTTGAAGTTAAAGAGCCAAACATTGAGGTCAATAATTTTTTTTTTTTTTGCCTCTTTAAAAAAATTAAATGGAGAGAAAATAGTATCTATTTAAATTTACCAGGAAAGTGCTTTTATGATTATTTGGGGATTACCCAAATAATCCCCTTCAAACCATTGAAAGTTTCAAAAGGGGCAAGCAAATTGTTAATTGAATGTTTAATTAACATTTATTGCTAGCATATTAGTTTTACATGACTCACATTTAGTAATACAGTAAAGTTGTGTTCTTGCTACCATATGTGCACTTTATAGCATATTCAGTCCTCATATATAATCAACGCATATGGTTCATTTATATCCATTTTGTAACACTTGGAATATAATTTCCCTATTTCAAATGATTATAGGGGTTTGTAGTTATATCACTGCTTCCACTGAATTCACCAAGAATTTATTGAGGAAAGTAAGTGTAAGGTATTTTGCTAATGACACTGTGAGAGGCATAAAGATGAAATAGGTATGATTCTCTATGCTTAAAGAATTGGGCATCTGAAGAGGAGGGGGATATTACCATGTACCTATATGTGCTTCGCGTTGTGCTAGGCACCAGAAATACAAAGAGGAGTAAGGATGGTTTCTGCCTTTCAGGAGTTTAACTTAAGTGTGGTATTGGAAAGAAATACAAGGATGTTCAAAGGACCAGAGGCAAGGGGCAAGGCAGATTTGCAGAAAGAGAAGTGAGTTCAATATGTATTAAGTACAGAATGCAAAAGGTGAGGGAATTGGCTGGAAATTAAACCGAGGAAGTAAGCAGGGGTCTGACAGCCATAGACGTCACATGTTAGGAAGTTTAGAAGAGAATTATGGATAGTCATAGATAGATTTTTAACTGGGGGGTGACATGGGTACCCTTTTGTTGTAGAAGAATTAGTCCAGTAGTGGCAGAGGGAATAGAGAGACAGTCTTGAGGAAGGTCAGGCCATAGTCATTGATCTAATGAATACAAGAGTTGGAAGGAACGGAGGGGTTGGGATTATAACGTCTTCCTAGTAGTTCCCCAAACCCATCCTTTTGTTATACATGCCTCTCTATATCTCCCGCAAGATAATGCTATCATGGCTTCTACATGCAGGTGTGTTGCATTATTCCCTCATTAGAACAAAATAATCCTTTTCGTATTTCATATTTTGCTGTCCAAATCATGGAGGAAGCTGGTCTAACTGATTTAATTGATACCTTTGTAGGAGCTTTAAAGCCATATATCCAACTGCTTTTTATTGCCTAGATATTTCAAAGGTTTTCCAGGACTTAAAATAGCTACATATTAATTCATATTTTAGTGCAGTTACTAAATTCCAGGCAATGTACAAAGCAATCAATATTCTCTGTATCACTGAGAGATCATGTTGAATCTGAAAAAGACTTAGGTGTAATGAGACTCCGTAGTCCTGTCTTGGTCCCTGCAGCTATGCTGTTCCGATTCTGGTGCTGGTGTATCATTACCATAAACCATAAACTTCATTTAAGTTGGTGTGATAATTAATTTAATGTGTTAATTTGGCTCAGCTATAGCACCCAGTAATTAAATCAAACACTAATCTAGGTATTGCTGTGAACGTATTTTGTATATGGGGTTAAAATTACAATCAGTTGACTTTAAGTAAAGAAGATTAACCTCAATAATTTGTGTGGGCCTTATCCAATCAACTGAAGTCCTTAAAAGCAAAAACTGAGGCTGGGCATGGTGGCTCACATCTGTAATCCTAGCACTCTGGGAGGCTGAGGCAGGAGGATTGCTTGAGCTCAAGAGTTCAAGACCAGCCTGAGCTAAAGCAAGACCCCATCTCTATTAAAAATAGAAAAATTAGCCAGGCCTCGTTGTGTGCACTTGTAGTCCCAGCTACTCAGAGGCTGAGGCAGGAAGATCACTTGAGCCCAGGAGTTTGAGATTGCAGCAAGCTATGATGATGCCACTGCACTCCACCCAGGGTGAC
>CAUYRT010023239.1:0-26916 GCA_963574885.1 Lepilemur ruficaudatus
AAAAAGTTCCTTAAATTTTTCTTTGATGTAAACTTACAAAAGAACTGTTCGAACTGTTTATCAGCATTACCAGAATTCCATTTGGAAGATGCAGTTAACAATGCAAACTACATAAAAGTGAGTGACTCACACATGCAGTCAAAGAACTTCTTTACAAGTCAAAAGAGTTATTTTCAAAAGCCTAAATAATGGAACTCTATGTAAGTAAACAGGACGTGGGTAGCTTAATTTCCTTTTTTCCTTTTTTTTTTTGTTTTCTGGTTTTTTTTTATTTATTTTTATTTTTTTTTATTGAAGCATATTATGGGGGTACAAATGTTAAGGTTACGTACATTGCCCTTGCCCCCCTCCCCCCGCCAGTCAGAGCCTTAAGCCTGACCATCCCCCACACCGTGCACATCGCGCGCATTATGTATGTATATACCCATCCCCTCCTCCCCTGTCCCGTCTGCCCGACACCCAATAAATGTTCCTGTGTGTCCACTTAGGTGTTGATCAGCTAATACCAATTGGCTGGTGAGTACATGTGGTGCCTGTCCATCCATTGTTGGGATGCTTCACTTAGTAGAACGGGTTTCAGCTCCATCCAGGAAAATACAAGAGGTGCTATATCACCATTGGTTTTTTTTTTTTTTTTTAACACTTTGGCATTTGTAAAACCACAGTAACCCAGTCTGAAAATAAAGTCTGTTGCATTAACAAATAGCAGAAGAATTAATCTATCCTTGGCCATCCCAAGCTCTTATGCTTCCTTACTCTTTCCAGGCATTTTCTTCCCACATGGGCTGGTTTTTCTGCTTTGAATTTTTGTTTCAGCCTGTGGCCAAATAGAAAAAAAAAGAACATCTGCGATGCTCTTCAACTCAGGAAAAAGAAAGATCTATATTTATTAATTCGATAAAATCACTTGCCTCTTACCTGTCTTGGAGTGAAGGTGTTATAGGGTGGTGTAGGTAGAGCAGTTGGAATGTCAAGTCAGGAAGTCCAGCAGGGCATGGGTCTTTGGAAAATCACGTGTGATATTATATATTTAGAGAAATTTCCCTATTATTTTCATAACTCAAGTTACAAAAAGTCAAGCTCACCAACATATTTTTGGTTGTTTGGGATATGCGGATTTGTGATTTTTCAGGGAAGTCACACTTTCTTTGGGAAATGCATCAGAATCAGGAGAAGCAGTGGCTCATGATATCTCACTATTTATTAAGTACGAATTTAGGTTAAAAAGAAGTCTGGAAAACCATGCTTTACATTAACCCTTCCCTCATTTTGGTATCCATCCCCCCATTCCGAGTGGCATCATGTTCCTTGGTTGCATGAGCCCTGTACCCCAGGCAATGCCCTATGACTCAGATCTTCTCAGTACAGTGTCTCCTTTCTGCTCTTTCCAAGATGATAAACTCATTTGATAAACATCTTTGTTGACATATTAGTGGTTGACAGTTGGTTCATGTTTTACTCTTCTCTGTGTTTTTACATTTTAACTGGAACCACCTGGATGAAACGAGATGCTTTAACAAAATAGAGTAATTTTTTAACTGGAGGAATTGCAGACACCTTGACTGCCCTGGGGGTGGGGGTTGGAAAGGAATCTTTCATGTTCTTTACATCACACCCTTTATACAGCTAGTTGTTCCTAGAGCTGACCCTGCTACTACAAGATTAATGATGACTTTTGGAGAGCTAATGGGAAACAGACTCTACTTTTCTGGATTACAAAGCCCCATAGAGGGCAGGATTCACACAGTCTGCTGCTATCCTCTAACACCAGAGGCTCTCGTAAACTTGTCTTTTTCATGGGTGACATCTCACTCCAGCAAGTTCCATAAAACAAAGAGATTGCAATTCTCAAATGTTTGCTAGATATATAATAACCTGTGCCTGACATCACTAAAATCCCAGAAGGCAGAGGTTACATAATACAAAATCTCATTAGATAAGAAAGTTTCTGATTAGAATATTTGTATAAGAGTATTATTGTGTAAGAGCTTGCAGTTATTATTTGTTTGAGCAGTTATTATTAAATAAATATTTTGAGACAGAGATTTAAAACCATGGAAAATTGAAGCGAGTGGTTGTTAGCACTTAACATCACTTGACCTCTGCTGCACTTAACACAGTTGTTTCTGCATCCTTGAAATTGTTTTCTCCCTATGTCTCACTTCACCTCTCTTTCCTGTTTCTTGTTAGCTTTCTTTGCTGGTTTTTCTTCATCTGCCACCTTAATGTTAGTGTCTCCCAGTGTTGCCTCTCAGCTCTCTTTTTTTCTCACTATATTTGCCGTTCTGTGGGGAAGACATCCATGGCCTTCACCCTTGGCAATAACTTCCACTAGTGCAGCTCCAACTCGGGCCTTGATTCTGTCCTGTGCATCAGGCAGCTGTGTGTCTGCTGGCCAGCTCCATTTAGAAGTCCCGCAGGCACCTCACATTCAGTATGTCCCCAGCGTGAATCAGTTGTGTCTCCCGCCAAACCATCCTTGCTCATGTGGTCCCCATCACAGTTGTTAGCACCGTCCACCCCGATAATGAGGTGCATAACCTTCAAGTCATTCTGTATCTCCTTGCTTTCATCATCCATATCTACTCACCTGCAAAACCCTGTCGATCTTGCTTTCATATTATCCATTAACTCTGTTACTCTCTTTATTTTTAATGGCATTGCCTTTATGCAGGCTATACTACTCCCTTGCCAGAAATAGTGTCCTAAGATCTTCCTGTAATCCCTTTTTCTAAAGACAGTGTGGATTTGTCTTTTAAAATCTAAAATTAATATTCTTCATCGGATCCCCATTACCTTTTACATGGATCTCGGGTCCTCATGCCTCAGCACTCCTCCTGTTTGCCTCAAACACCAGCATCACTGTTCACTCTCTGAGGACCGAGCTTGTGGTAGCTCTGAACACGTGCAGCTCCCTCCACCTAGCGAGTTCTTCTCCGTATTGTCCCTGACAAGGCTCAGCTCTCCAAAGGCGATGACTTTGTCTTTTTCCTCTTTTTATTCTCAGTGTCTAGCAGAGTGCTTGACACAGAGTGAGTCTTCTTGGTATCTGGCTTAGTATGTATAATTCTGGTGAATAAAAGTTGTATAATTCCAACTTTTAAATGGCATCATTATAAATGAATATATAGACAAAAGAATCTTCAGGAGAACTGAAAAACAAGGATGAGAGAAAAACATAGTGCTACACTCTGCAGGGAATTTCCACTAACTGCAGCAAGGAGGAGGTTGGGTTGAGAGTCATAATCCTAAACTAAGCCTGCTGAACCAGAATAGCACAGAAATCTGGGAAGAAGATAGGAAAAAACTGTGACTCAACCCCACTCTATACACTGGCAAAGAAACACAAAAATTCCCAAAGCCATGTGAATTCTTTTCTTAGCTGGGTAGGGCCAGGCCTTTTCCTCTCCTCCTCAGTTCTTCTCTTTCTTCATCCACTTGAAAACCACACTTCACAGTACACGACGCTGCCACAGGTGGAGAGTGAAACACAGGGGCAGTAGCACTTTGCAGGATGAGATGTGTAACAACTTCAGGAAAACATTCAAGAAGGAAAGATGAGAAGAGTAGCCCCATAAGGTAGTGCCATTAAGGTGCAATTTTTGTCTGTGTCACTGGATGAAGACTTGAATTCTGCAGAAGGCTCTATAGCCATCAGACAACCTGCCAGTTGGAGTAGAAGATCCTCTCTTGGTTTAGCAAAAATTGTAGATGAATATTTGCAAGGCACAAGAAACCAGGCTCAGAACTTGGCACTTCAGCATTCTTTATAAGTCTAGATCTAAGAAAGAAAATGTACAAAACCCCAAATGATTAGTAACTGCAGCTGAAAGGATACCACGTACACCATTTTGAAGGCAAATAGGGTTCTGGAACAAGTTATTTGCTTTTTTGTTGTTATTATTCTTATTGGGTTTTTTTTCCTGCTTTTAAAGAAAAATAATAGAAAATATATTTGGCATAAAGCACCCCCAAAATATTCTGCAACACAAGGAAAAGAGACTTAAAGACTCAGAAGAAAAACACAAATAAAAATGTTTTTTTTCGGAGGGAATTGAAGAAATATCAAAGCCTTAGCTTGGTGACTTAAGAATTGACCCATTAGGTACAAGGAGTGTTTAGGAGAATGGAGGTTGACCTGAAAGTAGAGATCAAAAGAAAGATGTCTGAGTGCAGTCAGAATTGCAAAGAAAGCAATAAATCCCACATTGGATGTTGCAGAGAGCAAAGCTACAGTGCAGAAAGTAAAGTCCATAATATTTCAACTTTAACATAAAGAGAAAAAAGATGAAAGAAAGGAAAGGAGATCCATCCTATAGAGGATAGGTTTTCTGAAGAAGAATCAAGAAAGAACAAAAAAATAAGTAATCGTCAGACCTAATAAGAAACAAAAATGTTTTAAGAACTAAAAAACTTTCCAGAGCTGAAATAGGACTGAGTCCACAGAAAGAAATACTTATCACATTCCAGGTAAAATTAATGAGAAAAGACTTATATTTAGACATATTTTGACAAATTTTTACACCTCAAGAATAAAGGGGAAAATTCTGCAGGCACCCAGTCAGAAAAGCATGATTTACCTATAAAGGAATAAGAATCCGGGTAGCTTCAGATTTCTCCATATCACTAAATTTCAGGACAAATGCCACAGTAGGGACAGAGATTTGAAGGTCATGATTCTTTGTCTAGTCACCTTGTCATTTATATATAAGGGCTCAGAAAGATTATTTCTCAAATATCCTTGGATTATTTGAATATAAAATATATGCAATGTATATATGTGTTATGAATATGTACTACAGCTGTGAGCCAAATACTCAAACAATAAATTTGCAGTATAAGATATTGGTAGTAGAATTCAAAAGCAATTAAAAACGTAGAGACTGAAGCAGTGATGTGCTGCTAAAAGTATAAAAACCAGCTCTGGGTTTAGAGAGGAAAGCCTTGATTTGTAACGTTTGCTGATTTCCATGGTGTAAGTATTGTCCACACGGCCAGTTATTTTTTCAACACAGCATTTTTTGAATTTCAAAATATAACAGAGGTACAAATGTTTTCGGTTACGTGTATTGATTTCATTATGCTTGAGTCAGGATTATAGGTGTGCCCATCACCCAGATAGTGTTCATTGTACCCGTTAGGTAGGCTTTTGTCCATCCCTCTGCTCCCTCCCCCCTGCTTCATTTCCACTGGATTTTACTTCCCTCTGTGCACATGTGTGTTCCATCAGTTAGTTCCAATTTAATAGCAAATACATGTGGTGTTTGTTTTTCCTTTCCATAGATACTTCACTTAGAATAGTGGTCTCCAGTTCCATCCAAATTGTTTCAAAAGATCTTAATTCATCCTTCTTCATGGCTGCATAGTACTCCTTAGTATACATATACCACATTGTGTTAATCCAGTCATGAGTTGATTGGCACTTGGGTTGATTGCACACCTTTGCAATTGTGAATTGTGCTACAGTAAACAGTCGCATGTGTCTTCTTGATAAAATGACATCTTTTCCTTTGGGTAAATAACCAGTAGTGGGATTACTAGGTGGTAGATCTACTTTTAGTGCTTTGAGGAATCTCCATACTGTTTTATACAGAGGTTGTACTAATTTGCAGTCCCACCAAAAGTATGAGCATTCCTTTCTCTCTGCGTCCACACAAGCATCTATTGCATTTGGACTTTTTAATAAAAGCCATTCTAACTGGGTTAAGGTGATATCTCTTGTGGTTTTAATTTGCATTTCCCTGATGATTAGTGTGTTGAGCATTTTTTCATATGTTTATTGGCCATTTGTCTATCTTCTTTTGAAAAGCTTCTGTTCATATCTTTGGCCCGTTTTTTAAATGGGGTTGTTTTTTCCTGCTGATTTGCTTGAGTTCTTTGTAGATTCTGGTTATTAGCCCTCTATCAGATGTATAGCATGCATATATTTTCTCTCATTCTGTAGGTTGTCTGTTGACTCTGTTGATTGTTTCCTTGGCTATGTAGAAGCTTTTTAATTTAATCTAGTCCCATTTATTTATTTATTTTTGTTGTTGATGTGATTGCCCTTCATAAATTCTTTGCCTAGGCTGATAATCTAGAAGAGTTTTTCCAACATTTTCTTCTAGAGTTCTTATGGCTTCATGCCTTATGTTTAAGTCTTTTATCCATTTTGAATTAATTTTTTTGTGAGTGGTGAAAGATATGGATTCTGTTTCATTCTTCTGCATGTGGCTATCCAATTTTCCCAGCACCATTTATTGAATACAGTTTTTTTCCCAAGTGTATATTGCTGGTTGCTTTGTTAAAGATCAGTTGGCTATATGTGGATGGTTTTATATGTGGGTTCTCTGTTCTGTTCCATTGGTCTGTGTCTATTTTTGTGCCAATACCATGCTGTTTTGGTTGATTATAGCCTTTTAATATAGTTTGAAGCCTGGTAATGTGATGTCTCCAGATTTGTTCTTTTTCCTTAAGATTGCTTTGGTATTTTGGCTCTTTTTTGGTACCAAATAAAGCACAGAATTATTTTTTTTCTAGATCTGTGAAATATGGCATTGGTATTTTGATGAGGATTGCATCGAATCTGTAAATCATTTTGGGTAGTATGGACATTTTAACAATGTTGATTATACCGAGCCATGCACATATGTTTTTCCATCTGTTTGTGTCATCTGCAGTTTCTTTCCTCAGGGTTTTGCAGTTCTCTTTGCTGAGATCTTTTACCCCCTTGATTGTATATTCCTGGGTATTTTATTTTCTTTATAGCTATTGTGAATGGTATTGAATCTTTGATTTGACTCTCAGCTTGACTGTTACTGGTGTATAGGAATACTACTGATTAGTGTACATTGATTTTGTCACCTGAAACTTTCTTGAATTGATTTATCAATTCCAGGAATGTCTTGGTGAAGTCTTTGGTGTTTTCTAGATATAAGATCATATTGGCATAAAAGAGCAATAGTTTGACCTCTTCTTTCCCAATTTGGATACCCTTTATTTCTTTCTCTTGCCTGATTGTTCTGGCTAGGACTTCCAGCACTATGTTGAATGGAAGTGATGACAGTGGGCGCCCTTGGATTGTTCCATTTCTTAGTGGAAATGCTTTCAGATTTTCCTTGTTTAGTATGATGTTGGCTGTGGGTTTGTCATATATGACTTTAATTCTCTCAAGATATGTTCCTTCTATGCCTAATTTGTTGAGAATTTTTTATCAGGAAAGGGTGCTGAATTTTGTCAAATGCTTTTTCTGCATCTATTGAAATGATCATATGGTCTTTGTATTTGCTTGTGTTTATGTGGTGAATCACATTTATTGATTTATTTATTTACATATGTTGAACCATATGCATCCCTGGATTTTGAAGTCCACTTAGTCACGGCTGATTATTTTTTTTTTTATGTGCCATTGAATTGGTCTGCTAGTATTTTATTGAAGATTTTTGCATCTACATTCATAAGGGATATTGGTCTGCAGTTTGCTTTTTTGGTTTTGTCCTTTCCTGGCTTTACTATTAAGGTGATACTGGTTTCATAGAATGATTTGGGAATAATTCCCTCTTTCTATATGTTATAGAATAATTTCTATAGTATGGGTACCAGTTCATTTTTGTAGGTCTGGTAGAATTGAGTGGTGAATCCATCTAGTCTGGGACTCTTTTTTGCTGGAAGACTTTTTATTACTGCTTTGATCTTGCTGCTCATTATTGGTGTGTTCAGTTCTGTTTCTTCCTGATTGAGTTTGGGAGGTTGTGTGTTTCTAGGAATTTGTTCATTTCCTCTATGTCTTTGAGTTTATGTGCATAGAGATTTCCACAGTTTTCATAGATGATATTTTGTATGTCTGTGGCATCAGTTGTAATTTCTCCTTTTTAATTTCTGATTGAGCTTATTTGGGTCCTTTCTCTTCTGTTCCTGGTCAATCTAGCAAGAGGCCTATCAATTTTGTTTATCTTTTCAAAGAACCAAATTTTTATTTCATTTATCCTTTGTATTATTTTTGTTTTCCATTTCATGTAGTCTACTCTGACCTTAGTTATTTCTTTTCTTCTGCTGGGTGATTTTGGATTGGTTTGTTCTTCCTTTTGTACTTCCTTGAGATGTGATATAAGATTGTTAATTTGTGATTTTTCTGCCTTTCTGATGTAGGAATTTAAGGCTATGAATTTTCCCCTTAGAGCAGCTTTTGCTCAATCTCATAGATTATGATACTTTGTATCACCTCTGTCATTCAGTTTGAGGAATCTTTTGCATCCTAACTTCATTATTCACCCAACAATTGTTCAGTAGCAGGTTGTTTAATTTCCATGACTTTGTGTAGAATTGAGTGTTTCTCTGGGATTTGATTACTAGTTTTATTCCACTAGTTTTTTCCATTTAGGAAAAGATATATGGTTGATTTCTATTTTTTTTTTTAATTTGTTGAGACATGTTTGTGGCCTAAGATATGGTCTACCTTGGAAAATATTCCATGTGCTGATGAGAAGAATGTATATTCGATAGTTTGTGTGTAAAATATTCCATAGATGTCTGTTAGGCCCATTAGACCTAGAGTCCCATTTAAGTCCAGTATTTATTTATTTGTTTTGTGCTTGGTTAATCTGTCTAGTTGTTAGTGGGATGTTGAAGTCCCCGGCAATTATGATGCTGCTGTTTCTCTCTTTGCTTAGATCTAGTAGGGTTTGCTTTATGAATCTGGGAGCTCTTGTGTTGGAGGCATAAATATTTAGGATTATTATGTCTTCTTGTTGAATTGCTCCCTTTACCATTATATAGTGACCATCTTTATCTTTCTTTACTATTGTTGAGTTAAAGTCAATTTTATCTGATGTGAGAATGGCTATCCCTGCTTTCTTTTGGTTTCCATTTGCATGGGATATTTTTTCCATCCCTTCACCATGAGTCTGTATGAATCCTTGTGGGTTAGATGTGTTTCCTGAAGACAGCAGATACTTGGCTTGTATTTTTTCATCCATTCAGCCAGCCTGTGTCTCTTAAGTGTGGCATTCAGACTGTTCACGTTGATTGATAGAATTGATACGTGGGATGCTATTCTGTTCATCTCGTTGGGTGGTACCTTATTGCTTTATTTTCCCTCTTGTGCTATTGTTTTATATGATCTCTGAGCTTTAGCTTTTGGGTTGTTTATACTTGTGGGTGTCTATTGTGCTGATCCATGTATAATGCAGTTCTGAGTATTTCTTGCAGGGACGGTCTGGTCTTGACAAATTCCCTCAGTGTTTCCTTATCTGGAAAAATCTTTATTTCTCCTTCATATATGAAACTTACTTTTGCTGGATACAAAATACGAAATTCTAGGCTGATAGGTGTTCTGTTTAAGACTGAAGACTGAACCCCCATCCCTTCTGGCTTGTAAGGTCTCAGTTGAGAAATCTGCTGTTAGCCTGATGGTTTTCCTTTGTAAGTTATTTGATGTTTTCACCTCATGGTTTGCAGAAGTTCCTCCTTTTTGTTGACTTTGGCCAGTCTGATGATTGTGTCTTGGTGATTGCTTCTTTGCAATGAATGTCCTGGGTGTTTGTTGAGCTGCTTTTACCTGCTTGTCTGAATCTCTAGCAAGATCAAGAAAGTTTTCCTCAACTATTTCCTCTAATAGGTTTTTCAGCCTTTGTATGTTTTCTTCTTCACCCTCAGCGATGCTTATGATTCTTATATTTGGGCATTTTACATAATCCCATATTTCTTGTAGGCTTTGTTCATTCCTATTAATTCTTTGTTGTTTATTTTTGACTAAGTTAATTAGAAAGAGTTGTCTTCAAACTCTGAGATTCTTGCTTCTGCCTCATCTAGTTTATTCTTAAAACTTTCCACTGTGTTTTGTATTTCCTTAAATGAATTTTTCATTTCTAGAAGTTCTGTTTTTTTTAATATGCCAATCTCTTTAGTGAATTTTTCATTCATTTCCTGAATAATTTTTCTTGTTTCTTTTAGTTGGTTTTCCATTTTCTCTTTGATTTTATTGAGCTTCCTTACGATCTGTATTTGTAATTCTTTATTTGTCATTTAAATATTTTCATTTTGGTTGGTATCCATTGCCAGAGAGCTGGTGGTCCCTTTTCAGGGTGTCTTTTTGCTCCAATATTTCATACTTCTTGTCTTCTTTTGCTGATTCCTTCTCATCTGGAGCAGCTGTCATTTTTAATTTTTGGATTTTCTTTTGTTTAGATGGGGCTTCCTCCCCACCCAACTTGCAAGATTATGTTTATAGAATATGTTGTATAAGAACCTTTGGCTTTGCTTATGGATGCTTTGAAACCAATGTAGGTTCTAGATGGATGCCTTGGTTATATATATCTTTTTAGTGTGGTAATTTTCTTAGTTGCTAGTTGTTTATAGGCTGTAGCAGGGGTGACCTACATGTATGGGCAGATTCTCTGTCTCTGTTTGATCAGGGAGGATGGAGGTCTTTGAAATCCTTTCTCTTTCCCCTGCCCTGTGGTCTTCTTAACAGTGTGAATTGTATTGGCATCCCCAGTTTAATCTCTGAGACAGTAGTTGGTGCTTGTGGAATGAACAAACTGCTGTGTTGTTTTTGGGACCTGCTATAGTCCCTTAGGAGAAGCACTTCAATGCCCCAGATGGTGATGGGGGCCCTGGAACTTGCAGGTGAGTCCTTTTTGTCCACCATAGCAGAAGTGGGTGGGAGAGTAAGGCTGGGTGGGGCTGGGTCAGGTGAGCCTGCCCTCAGACTCCACAAAAGCTGGTAAGGTAGCTGTTTCAGCAGGGGTCAAAGGTCTGCTCCCAGCTTCTGGGAAAAGCCACCAAGGAGGGGTTGAAGTAGTCCCACTCAGCCAGAAAGTCTACTTATGGGGGAGGGGCCACCTGAGATTCATAGTCTAGCTGTCAAGAGCAGGTTTTGCTCCTCTCCCCCTTTCCCTGCTCTATGGTCTCCCTCTGGTATCTTCCAGCAGGCAAGAGCTCAAACTAGCTGAGCTCCTCCATGAGTGCACTGTGGCTGCGACCCATAATGTGCTCTCTTTTCAGTTCTGCCCATGCAGGCTCCTTTGCCTCCTGAGGTTAGTTCACAAATCTCCCCTCCATGCCCCCAAGCAACAGGATCGAGTCCTGCGGGTAAGAGATTTGGCCTGTGGGCGTGTCCCCGGCTTCCTGAAGATGTATGCCTGACTATGCCGGGGAGAAGCGTGCTGGTCCCGAGTTGCCCATGGAGCATTCATGGTGGTTTGATGTCCCTCTGTTTTGGGGTGTGCCCTGCTCTGATAGAGGAGCTGGGCAAGCAGCACCAGGAAGGACCAGTGAGCAGGGAGCTCACAGTCCAAACACCCTCTAGTCCACTGCAGGTCTTTATGAGAAAAGGTTGAGTCCCACTCTCTGTGGAAGCCGCAGTGTGGTGGATGCACCAACAGAGGGGAAGAGTAGTTCCTGTGATTCCTGCTTCAATCTTCTCTCTCTGCAGTCATAGGCAGGGTAGGGGAAGGAGAGGAAAAGAGTCTGAATGGAAGAAAGCTGGAATTCTTGTCATTTCTGTTCCTCTCTCCAGAAGGCAGCCCACCTGGAATGTCCAGGCTCTGGGGTCGTGCAGATCCCTCAGGACCCAACTGGTCCCCTGTGTCTCCCACAGCCTGGTTCAGAGTTGGGAAATGTTTGTGTGGGAATGAGCAAGATGAAAACTGACAGGCTGAAGCCCTGGAGGGAGGACAAAGACACACTGTGGTAGAGTAGCAATATGGTGCCTGCCATCTGAGCTTGGGTATGCGGTGATGGGAAGCACCCCAAGGGGGCTGGCAGCCTTGTGCTTTGTCCTCAAGAAGCTCCCAGTTCACTGGCAGCAGCAACTTTTGTCCTTGTGAGGGGAGAAAGGCTCTCTAGTAGCTCGGGAATCCACTGACTGCCAGAGATTTGGGGGAGGGAGAAACAAGCCACTCCACCTACCCTTTTCACTGGACTCCAAGCCTCTCAGGGGTTGATCTCTGCTGATATCTTGCTCCTTCTTGTTTTGCTCTGCAACTTCTTCCTGTGGAATCTCTGGTAGGTTCTAACACATTTCTCTCACAATTATACCTGATCTATGTTTGTTTTTTCTATTTCATCTAAAACTTTTCCTTTTTTCTGAGATAATCTGGCAGCTGATGTCTCAGGTCTGCCATCTTGGCTTCTCTCTCACAAAATGATCCCCATGGCCAATTTTAAGCATCCAATGTGACGTTAATGTGGAGCTGGGGAGTGATAAAAAGTAAACTGAGGAACAATAAAATTTTTAAAGAGTTTATTTGAACAAATAGTGATTCTTGATTCAGGAAGCATCAAACTGAAGGTTTGTAGAGGGAACCCAAGGGAACAGCTTTTTATAGGCTGAATGTGAAAGTAAAGCAAAGAAAACATTGGACTGGTTATAGTTATGCAGTTGCCTTATTTGGTGTATTCTGAAAGAAAGTGCCTAGTTACTTAACTTATTGTAAGTTCCTTGGTGGCTTCTGCTTGGTGGATCTTAAGTTTCGTTTTTTTTTTTTTTCAGTATAGGCTTTTACAAGAAATAGCTCAAGTTTAAGTTATACTTATCTTTGCAAATCAAGCAAGGTTAAGGTCATTTATGAACTCTCACTGGCTTTATCTTCTCAGGGATTCCTCAGTCCTTCTCTCCATTTTAATTTACTTGAACAGGAGAAATGTGCATAATTAGCCCCCACATGCATGTAGGATCCAGCTATAGCTGGACCAATTAGTTCACTCTTTGAGAAAAAATAAATAAATCCTTATCTCAGGCCATATACCAAAATTGACTGTATAATCATTTTCTTAGTTAAGGACTGCTATGACACATTACCACAAACTGAGTAGGTTAAAACAGAAATTTATTCTCTCAAAATTTTAGAGTCTGGAGGTTTAAAATCAAAGTGTCAACATGGTTAGGCTCTCTCTGAAGTCTCTGGGGCTCTAGGGGAGGATCTTTCCTTGCATCTTCCTACCTTCTGGTGGTGGCCAACAATCCTCAGCTTTCTCTGCCTTATAGATTCAGTAGTCTATCTCTGCCTCTGTTGTCACAGGACGTTCTTCCAGTGCTCTAATCTGCTGTGACCTCATTTTAACTTAACTATTACATCTGCAAAGACCCTAGTTTTAAATAAGGTCACATTCTGAGGTTCTGAGTGAACTCTTGTTCACTTTTGGGAGGGATTAGTACAAGGACTCAGCCAGTACAAGAATTAACACATCAAATGTAAGAAACAAACCACAAAAATAAAAAGCATTAATGCAAATAGTTATTTGTCTTGAGAATAGAGTACTTTCTGCTGGCAGAAATCACAGAGAAATTATTTATACACTTGACTCCAAAAATTTCAAATCTATTCTTGTCAAAAACATGAACATAATTGAAAAACCAGCAATCATTTGGGAAAGAAAATTGCTTTAGATATAACAAGTTAAAATATAAATATCTTTCCTATATATAAAGATGATATGTAAGTAGATACGAAAAATATTGCAGTTTCAGGATATAATTGCATAGAGAGGTAGAAAAGTCACAAAGGAGTCATAAAGGCTCATAAAATTAATAAGTATTCAATCATATTCATGATTAAATACATTTACATTAAGGCAACAGCAAGTTATCTATTTTTAACCAGCAAAGTAGTAAAAATAAAGAGAAAAGATAACAATAGTGCTGTATATTCTCATGTGCTGCTAATGGGAGTATAAATTAGTATACTCTTTCTTCTAGGAAAACAAAAGACTTGACATATATCAAGAATCTTGAAAATATTCCTACCCTTTGAATTAGTTATAGTGCTTCCAAAAAAGTCAATTGTAAAGTAATACTCTGGGAATGTATAAAGTATAAAGAAGTCAAAAGCAAAAGAAGATCTCACAGAATTAAGCATTATCTTGAACAATTAGAAACACTCTATAGTGGAGGATATTGCAGAGAAAATAACCATTGAGGCCTATTTAAAGGGATTTTACAGCTGTTTGGAAGGTGAAGAAATAGATCTCAATTGAGGGAATGGGAAACAGCTCCAAAAGCCACACTACAGAACAACTTTGGCGATCAGTAGACTGCAGAATCAGAAAGCCACATTGGGAAGCCACATCTTCAGCTGCTAGCTCTGGCCTCATGCTGCTTTAGTCAGAATCTGACTTTAAAAATGGGTCCCATCTCTCTCCTCATCTAACGTATTTCAGAATCCAAGACTCACACAAGTACATCACATTGGCTGGGCTTACATCAGAGCTCGAACCCTAGCTATAAAGAAGTCTAAGAAAGGCAATTCTCAGCTTTCCTGCTTTGGACTACAGGAAGACACAGAAGGAGATTGAAATGAATATTTTGTGATCCAGTGCATATATATTTACTATACCCTAAACACCCAAAATATAAGAAATGCATTCAATGGCTTTAAATGACTCAGAAACATTTTTGAGTCAACATTTTTTAAAAATCATGAAATAGAAGTATATGTAATATATGATCTTATCTATGTAAAAAATATGCAGGAGACAAAACACTCTCAAGAAATATGTCAATTCATTAAACACTTGCGTAAGACTATGGGAGATTTTCTTTTTCTCAACTACACCTTTTCCCTTTTCTAAAATGAGCGTAAATTAATTTGATAATCCTCATTTACCATCCAAATAAGAAAACAGATGTTTGTTAAATAAATGCAGAAATTAACGAGGACATGAATGAAAAGAAAATAAATATAACCATGGCTATTTCTTTTACTGTTTTAGGTTTGAAGGGATTCAGAAAAGACTTGTTAAGGATGTTGTTACTTTGAGTCGGGAGTCTGACCTTCTCATTTGCAGGCAAATCAATAAACTTCTCTTTCCTTCTCCTGAAACCACTTGTCCTCGTTCTTCTGATGTGGCCTTGGGGACAAGTGCCGAACATTTGTTAACAGAATTTGGTGTTCCTGGGTGGGTAGCCTATAGTGCCCTGTTGTAACAACACCACAAAACTGCTGGAAGAGTCAGGGAGTGGCCTCGGGTCAAAGCCATGGGTCTTCGCAGGTAGGAGCAACTTCTTTTCAAGGTGAGAGAGCAAAGGATGGCCCCGATAGCAGCTGGAGCCTGCTTAAGCTCCGGGGAACTCCCATCTCTGTCTCCCGGAAGTAGATGCAGCTCCCCACAACCTGAACTGAGTTGAGGAGAAGGAAATGGAACTAGAAATGTCCGGACAGCCTTGGCCATTTGGTAAGTTCCCTGATGTGTATGCCAGGACTCTGATACCACCCATTTGGGGAGGGCTTTGAACCCTCTGGCCCTGCAACGTGTAACGCAAGGAAAGAACAGAAACTCAAACCCATGTATGTTCTGTTAGCTGTGCCAAGCAAAGGTCCTTTGAGACAGTCAAAAACAAAGGGCAGGAAGGGCCATGCCAGGGTAGGGGGTACAGTGTGCTTTCTGCAAAGAGGAAGGACATTGGAAAGAGGACTACCCAAAGTTACATAGGGCTCCAGGTAAAAAAAAAAGAAAAGAAAAGAAATTAAAAAAAGTATTAATTTCCCTCTGTACTTGGCTTTTTCACAATGAGTTGTGGCTACTGATAAAATATTAATAGTATAGGTAGCAGAGTTTAGCTATTTAGATTTGAATTTAGGGATGTGTGTGTATTTACGTATTTGTCTCAGGTAATATATAAATATACATGTATATGTGTTTATATAATATGTTAAAGTACATAACTATATATAATCTAATATTAATATTTAAAGAAACAAATTTCATTTATCAACCATAAATAAATCAATGAATATAGTGATTGCTTGCAAAGAAAACTAAAACCCAGAAATATAGTATACATTACATGATCTTTTCCTAGTTAACTAGGAATAAGATTATTTACTTTTCTGTCACATAAACTGCTACTTTTAATTAAAATTCCTTTGGTATTTTGAGTGAATAATTTTTACTATTTATCAACTGTGACAAGAAAAACTGTGTAAGTTCTTCAATGTCTTTTCTCTCTCTTGCTTAGATATTAGAGATTTTCTTTTTGGAAGATAAAAGATTTTCTAATGTGAATCTATTAAATAAAAATACTCAAGTACAGCAAAAAGTTTTTTTCTACAATTCTCCCTTGTGAGGCAGCTTCTCTTGCTGAACATCTGTCTGGACCAAGCTTTCCAACTTAGTGTATGATCTGGCACAAGAATTTCACTGGAGATTCTGAGGGATGATTTAACAGCCCCACCTCATTACAAGAAACCCCTCCAGGGGGATGCTAAAAGGTGTGGACTAATATGTTCAAGTAAAATTAACCCAGTAACATATATAAGCGAACAAGTTTTCTTTTCAAATTCACCCTTAATACAAATATATCTGGTTTCTTATCCTATAACACATTGCAATTATAGGACCTGCTATTAAGAAGATTCCAATGTATACACTGTATCATTTTTCTTTTTTAACTTTCTTTTCCATTTTTGAATAGTGGGGGAAGAATAGTGGTATTAGCCATATTTTAGAGAGGAATCACTGCTGTCTATATATATAACATATAAAATTTGTTACTCAAAATACTTCTTAGCTTAGGCAGACAGTAACCGAGGACAGATAGAAATGGATGAAATTGCTCTCTGCCCTACATCTAATATACGTGTAAGCAGGGAAAAAGGTTTGCTTTGAAAGCTGATGTAATCCCCTAACACTTGAATCACAACATGAAATGAAAATAGATGTCCTGTTTTCGACAACTGTAATATAATTAACTCTTTGGCTCTGTTTTTACTTAGCCGCTGAATCAACTATTTTGCAGTCTGCTGAGGTTTGTTTGGGGCTGTTTGCAGTATGTAATTTAAAGAATTGAATGTGAGATGAAATGAGTGTACAATTGGTCCTTGAAGCTGGAGAGAGCAAGTGAGCCATATCCTTGTCCCTCCACTTCCTTGTTGTTTTCTTCACTTCGCCGTTTGCCTCTCCATCTTTGTTCACTGTAGCAGATCAATCATGGGGTCAATGACAGGAAGGGAAGTGACGTAGTTTCCTTTTCTCTCTTGCATCTCAAACTCTTTATCACACAAGTTTTTGATTGCCTCATTTTATCTTTCCAGTTGCTTTTGGCAATTTTTTTTTTGTTTACCTCTCTTCCTCTTGTCGCTTTGTTTCCTATTTTTCTATCCTCTGTCCCTTTTCCTTTTCCTCCCTATTTGTCCTCACTCTTCTCCTTTTTTCCATCTTGTGGTATAAATTGGAGAGTTAGAGGAGTAGTAGTAGTGTTGATGAGCAGAGTGGGTGTCTGAAAGAACCGCTTGCCTCTCCAGGAAGACGGGCAGCCCAGGTGTGAGCCATCTTGGTGCTGGGAGTGAATGAAAAATGGCTGAGAGGTGTGCCCAGGGATAGGCTTGAGAGGCTTCCTCCAGTTCTCCATAGCCTGCATGTGGTATTTTGAGAGTCATGACAGTTCCACACTTTCAGTAGATACCGAGCAAAATGGGCCCAAGGTGGAGAAAAGGCAGCCATGGATTACTGGGACAACAGTAGACTTGAGTGGTGGTTGCCACTTGGTGTCCAGAAGAACCAGAGGTACCAGCCACACCTCAGCAGACACCAGTCCTGGGTCCCAGTGATGTGCCCTTATCAACCACACCCCATTGGAGACAGCATCAAGGTCCACCATTTCTATGAGGATCTAGAAGGGAGAAGAGGAGGAAAGACGTCCAGAGAGGGAAGGACCAGTTCTGGAGGAGGTTTGCATTTTAAATGGATGGAATATTTACCCCCAAACACTGTTTTGCTTTGAAAGACACTGAATTGCTTTTAACTGGCAAATTTAAGGGTCCCTCCTGCCCCCATCATCAGTGAGAATGGGAACATCAGATCCAGATGAAGCCAATTGTAGGGGAGAAAAAAAGTTAGACTTTTTCGCATGTGAGTTGTGTCTAAATTTTCAATCCTGCTATTAGGAGTGTGTGTACGAAAAAAGTCAGTATGTTAAGGGAGGTCAATTCTGAACAGTGAAATTTTTGGGTGGTTATCATTTTGTTTTCCTTACATCTCTCTCTATCATTCAACATATATTTATTAACATTTACTACATGCCAAACATACATCTTTGTGCTTATCTTTATTTTCTAATTTGTCTAAAATTAAACAATCACTGTTTCCCTTTTGCAAAGAGGAGGAAATAATTAAATTATTTATTTAAAAATAAACCTATGCAATTTACTCATTGTAGTATTTGAATGATACATGGTCCACTGCATGAGCTGTAAACCAGGCCTTGGAGTTGAGTCTTCTGTTCCTGAGTATAAGCTTTTGAGGCTAGTTAAATATGAATTCCAAGATTTTCAGGAACCATTTTATAAAGCTTATAAAGAGCTTAATTCCCATGAAAACCTTTTCATTCACAATTTTAAACTATGTGACACACAAACCAGCCTTCTGTTTCGATATTCAGAAGTAGAACAAGTTTGCAGAGTGGCATGATCCTCTAGTACTCAAATGATCATACCCCAAATGGATTAGAAATGTTCAAAAAGTCAAAGTCAAGTCTGGTAGTTGATTCTGTTTTTTAAAATAATGATTTGTCGATGTGGGATGAATTTTTTATCACATCAGATATGATGGAAATTCTTTGCAGATGGGTCATGGACACCCTGGCGTGTCTCCAAAAGTAGTCTTTGCAAGGTATAGGTAGATGGCCCATGCTGTGAGACATTTCCACCTGCTTTCCCACAACTAGCAGATACACTCTCCAGTGGCTTTAAGAATCCTGCAAATGATTAGTTCATGATGATTCCTCTTTTAAAATTTCTCATCAAGGAGACTCCCTAAATTAGTTATCTTGTGGCTTGCAATAGCCAGCAATCAACCCACCAAGTCACCTAGCCAAAGGCAGGGTGGGTGGTATTAAGTCTTGTTTGTTTTCTCAGATTTAGTCAGAGGACTGGGCAGTCGTATCAAGTGCCCTTGTCCTCAACTCGGTCCTGGCTCTTAAGTGCAGCTGGCACTCGCCTTCCACCCCTGGATTCCAAGGGAGGAAGGGCCCCTGTCTTCACACCCTTCCCAGATCTTCAGTTTGAGTTTGTGTCACAAAGGAGAAATTCAAATTATTTTCTAGATTTTATATTGGGAAATAATCAAAGAGACTATAGAGATATAATATTTCTGTACAATTATAGAAACATAATAAAATTAAAACACTGTGTAATTTAGATTTATGATATGTTTTGTTGGCAAAAACTTTCAATTAAATAATAATTGAATAATGAAATGTATCATTAATTAATAAAGGTGACACCCAGAATAAATATGCAGTATATTAAAAATACTCAACATCAATGCAAATAATTCCATTAGTTACTTTAAATTAGAGTGTGGAGGACATACATAAGTTCTCTGTGATAAAATAGAGATGATATATTTTATAATACTCTGGAGAGATTCTATTCTCTTATAAAATTTTGCTTATATTTCACTTTTTTCTTTTTGATTACAGAAAAGAGAGATTCTTTGATTTTCCATTTCTGCTCTAAATAAATCTCTGACAAACTCTGTGAGAGTCACCATTTTCACTGACCCCCACAATCATTCTTCCTTGTTATTTCTGTGCATTTACTGACAATGTGGAACATCAGTCACCTGTTTAAGTTTTGTTTTACAAAATAATGAAGAATAAGAAACGAACATTTATTTACATGGATCTCAGTATTCCAGTAATGTCTGTATAAACACATGTGTAGCCACAGCCGGCCTAGGAAGTGGTTTTTATGTTAATTTATATCTTGCTTCTTTGGAGATAATGTTTATTTCTCTAGAAGAGTTCTTTAAGATTCAAATTCTCACCACTTGATCTTGCAAAGAGGAGAGGAAGAATGATGATGACGATGATGATGAAAGGTAGGATTATAAGGCTTATTATGTGTCAGGCAGGATTCTAAGTGCATCATACATCTGAGCTCACTTAATCCTCACAGCAGCCCTATGAACTAGGTGCTGTTATCCTCTTCATTTTTCTCAGATGATAAAATTGAACCATAAAGAGATGAAGTAACTTGCTTAAGGTTACAGTTTGCCTGTGGAAGAGGCTAAACATGAAGTCTTCCCAAAGTACCTTCACTATAATTGGAAATTACATTTGAGACCATCATTCATATTAGAAACAAAGATACAAAAATGACAAAGTCAATGGGCTTCTAAAATGCAATCTATTTTTTTAAAATACAAGACTGTTGCTCTATGCTGACATGGTCATATTTTTTTTACTGAAATGGTGATATTCCACAGATTAGAATATGCCTCATTTAATTTTATAGGTCTCAAAATAAATCAGTATCTATTTTAAAAGTTGGTGTGGCTTTAATTTCATGTGGAAACAGAGAGAAATAAGTATAATTGCTCTTCTGAGGACTTCAAAAGAAAGAAACCATAAGAGAAGAATACCTACGGTCAAAAAAACATAATGTGCAATTTTATTCATCCTGGAAAAAATGATATTTTACTGATTCCTAAAATTAAAAATGGTTGTATGATTCTTGGAAAGTTTGATGTTTATCAGAAATTACCATATTCTGTTTACAAGTAAATGAACTAGTGTCTAACGAGAGATTTGTATTTAAGGATGCTATTCAGTTCTTAATTACCCCTTTTCTGGTTTCAGGCAGGGGAACAGTTTGCATGAAAACCCGTGATAGAAAATATTGCATGATAAAATGTGAAGGCAATCAAAAGTATCTCTTATATGGTCTTAGTATTTCTTAAAATATGAGAAAAGCATTTTTTGCTTTTCCTGACTCATTTCTGCATTTATTCATTCAACAAACACTTATCAGATGCCTACACTATGCCAGGCATAGTATTAGGCTTACGATACACAAAGATAAAGGACATTAGCCTTTCCTGAGGGAATTTAGTAAAGGAGACATAAAAATTAAAGAGATAATTACATGACAAGGTGATAAGAACCTTGATAAAAATAAAGTGCTAAGAGAGCACCAAGATAGATACCTGATCCAGGCTCAGGGTCATGGAAAACTTTCTGCAGTAGATGTCATGAGTTGAGTCCCAAAAGATTAGTAGGAATTAGCAGGGCAAAGGGGACATTCACTTTAGACAGAATGAGTAACATGTGCAACAGCTTAGAGGCATGAGTGAGCAGGACTCTTTGAAGTAATTGGGCAGGACAAGAGTACAGAGTGCTGACGAGCAGTGGCAAGGAGAGAGGCTGGAGATGTAGGCAGGGATTAGATCACCAAGGACTTTGAAAATCCAGATTGCTTGGACTTTATCTGAAGATGAGGAAAAGCCATTGAGAACTCCCTCTTGACAGGGAGTGACATGGTCAAATTGGGGCCTGGGACAGTTACTTGGGGAGCATGGAGAAGGATGCACTGGAGACTGGGAGATCCATCTGGATGCTGTTGAAATGATACAGAGGAGGACTGATCATACATAACCTGACATTGATCTGTAGCACTGAGATGTGCATTAGTTGGAGTGGGCCAACTGCTGTGACAAATTATCCCAAACCTTCATGGCTTAATATAATAAAGTGTTTGTTCTCACCCACATGCAATTTGAGTGTGCACAGGGAAGAGGATGGGTTCTGCTCCACCCTGTCATTTATGGACCCACTATTCTTGCATCCAGCGGTTCCACTATTCCTCTAGGGCCTCAGGATCCTTGACTGACTGTTCTGTTGTTGCTGACAGAGGAAGCAGCTGTCTTTGACCTGCAGAACAGCCATTTCATGCGGCTCTGTACTAGGTAGAGAGAGACGGGAAGGTAAACTCAAAAGAAATGTTATAAAAGTGGAATTTAGTGACCAACTAGGTGTAGAAGCTGCTGGAAAGGGGAGAATGTATGTTTTTAGTTCGGTTGAGTCACTGGCGGATGGTAGCGCCATCCATTCATATAAGGAATGTGGTGGTTGCAATAGATTTTGGAGGGAAGATGTTGAGTTTGTGGTGTTGCCCACAGATCTCCACAGGACTCACTCCCTCACTGTCTTCAGACTTCTGCTAAAATACCAGCCTACATAAAATAGCAACACCCCCACCCTCTCTTTTCCTATTAACCCACTTTATTTGCTTCATAGCACTTCCCACATACTGTTTATTTTTTGTTTGTTTGTTTATTGCTTGTCTCTTCTCACTTGAATGAAAGTTTCATGAGGGCAGAGACTTTGTCTGTATTGTTCATTGCCACATCCCTTAGTGCACAGAACAGCACCTGCTATGTGATAGGTACTCAATAGGTAATTATTAAGTGTGGATAAATCCAGATGGAAATGGCCAGTGGTCTATTGGCTGTAATATTAAGTGCTAATATTTATTATATGCTTACTATGGGACAGATATTGTTCTAAATACTTTGCAAATATCAATTCATGCAATATAGCATCCCTATGAGCTAGATACAACTAATATCCCCATTTTATGAATTAGGAAACTGAAATACTTACAGTTTAAGAAACTTGACCAAATTCACAGCACAAGCATTAGAGGTAAAGTTCACATCTAGGTGTTAGGGCTTCAGAGTTCACACTCTTAACCATTAGACTATTCTGTCATACAATTTTGGGATGCTCTGGAGCAGGAGCGAAGGCAGAGATTAGGAAGTCGTTGGTAGATGTGAGTAGAAGTCACACTGGACCTTGAGGTTTCTTCAGATTGATTTGGAACTCCTGTCCTGTGTCTGCAGTGAGTTCAAAGCCCTCTCCAATAGTTTAGGCATTTCCATAAGCTCGTGTGTACATGGTCATTGTTTATTCCAATTATCTGTTTGCTTCAGTCTCCATCTCATCTCACCTCCAGTCTTGCTCTCCTCTCACTGTTCACATCAACGCAGGCATGGACTAAAGCTTCTTTTCCTTAGTTCTCCAGGATTCCATTCCCACAGGCATCATGTGTATTCAGCAGATTTTATAGAAGGTTTGAGGTGAGGGAGGGGAGGCACTACAAAACGATTAAGTGAAGAACATAAAACTTGAACATCAGACATCTCTTTTCTTAAAAGTAATTTTGACCACCCTGTCAATGAGAATGTGCCACTTGTTATATCGGTTTCTAGCCTCCTGTGATGTTGTTTCCTCTCATTCTTTTCTCTCTTTCTTCCCTCCTCTTGCCCTTTGACTCCTTTGCCCCCTAATTCCTGTTAAGTACTTACGCAGTTAACAGAAATTTAACTTATTTTCCTTTCTGCTCCCAGAACGTGCTCCTAGGATTTCACTTTCAACACCCAAAGCATTCTCCACGCCTAAGCAATGAGAATTTTCCTTCCACAGGGAAATATGGTATCTGTTGTTAGAATAATATTTTCCACCCCATTCCTAGTACACAAGTTGTACTTTAGGTCTTCAAAGTGAATGAAATCTTCTGGGAAGTATGGGTGACATGAGATGAGAAATACGCCATGGAGAGAAGGAAAGAGACGTTACTAGAGAAAAGTAACTAGATGTAACCAGAACGGATGTAACTAGAGAAGGATGTACTTTTGAGGAAATATTTGTTGATTGTTAGATTGTTTTCAGTTGGGGGAGACTTGGACCAGAGCCCATGTGAGGGGAAAGGGCCCAGGAGAGGGAGCGGTTAAGGATACATGGAAAGGGGTAGAGCCCAAACTACAGGTGATTGATTCCACTCATACAGGACAGGAGGGATGTGTCTTCCACTCAAAGAAAAGTTCCACAGAACAACTGAAAGAGCATTGACTCCAGAGTCAGGCTGAGCTGAGTTAGAAACTGGAGTGTACCACATTCCTGCGATGAAACTTCATTGAGAGTACTTAACTGCTCTATCTTCAATTTTCTCAACAGCAGAAAAGCGATAATGCCTTCCTCAAAGGCTTAACTAGTATAACGTACATTAAGCAAGAATCTTACAGTGGATTTTGTTGATTGTTTCTGTAATTTAATTATAGGTTGTTTTATTTTTATCACAGATTATCACTGGTGTAGTAAACAAACAGGAGACCATATCTTTTTGTTGTTAGTATATCTTTTTGTTGTTGTTGTTTCATCTGCTCCAAAAGGAATGGTGACTCATGGTTTCATTGTCATTTGCAATTTCGAATATGCTTTGAGGGTTAACATCAAACTTGTTGCCAGCAGGCCAAATCTGGCCCGTAGAATTGTTTTACTTGGCTGTAACTTTTTTTTTTTATCCTGAAATCCTTTAGATGGGACATGCACATTTCCTTTCCAGATCTACTCCCTCTTGTCTTATGCCTGGTCCTTTCATGTATTTTCCTAACCTACTTGGCCACTGTAGACAACCTGTGATCTAGATTGATTTCTGCTGGAATAGCTCATACTACTAATAACTGGCATGTTGCTCAATCTCCAAAGAGTATTTTCTGTCTTTATTTCACTTGATCTCTCCTCCGCATTTGCCACTGTTGATAAACTTCTGAAACTCTTTCTCCCTCTGAGCACTCTCCTTGTTTCCTCTCACCTACCCTTTCCATCTACCCTTTGCGACAGCTCTGCCTCCTTTGCCCATCGTTTCAGTGCTATATTTTGTCAGCCTGTGGCTTTTTAGCTGACTGTTCTTCTGGGTGGCTCATGTCTGTGGCTCAGCATGTCCAAAATTAGATAATAGACTTTCCCTTCAAACCACCTTCTCCTGTTGTGTTGCATATCATGATGAAAGGAAAGGAATCACTGGAAATCGAAGCCACCCAATCCCCCAAACTGAAAGCATTCTCACATGAAGCGTGATAAATATTTAACAGCTAGCACAGGGTAGGCACTAAATTAGACAGGTCACTGCCTTGTACACCTCACCATTGCTTCCCCGCTGAGGATCAGCCCTTCTCTGCCCAGTCGCTAAAGCCAGTTCCTTCCTTTTTTATAGCCCCTGTTGGTAAGACCCTCATCATTTCTCTATGACGCTAGTGAGTCTCCATTTTTCCTTCTAAGTAAAACCTCAACTTTGAATGGCAGTAGGTCCTTTTTTACTCTCTCCTGTGCACCAAGCTGGCTTCATCTCTAGCTACTCCAAAGGCTCTAAGCTTTACCATATTAAATTGTTTGCATTTACACCATCCTCTCCCACCTCCATGCCTATGCCACACCACTCTTTCAGCCAAGAATGCTCTTCTCCTTCAACTCCGTTCATATATCTGCCTTTTACTTGTTCTTCAAAATTCATTTCTGATATTTGTGCATCTGAAAGCCCTGTCCTAAATTTTTTCCCTCTTAGCAACATTCACACTCTAGCTTTGAAACTTCCATACTGCAAATATTTTTAAAGTTTGCTTTCTTAGGGCATATTTTTAATATGTCTTATCTATCAATTCAACAGCTTGGCATGGAATGTTCTTTGCAATCTGGTAAGATATTTTCCTGTGGAGGAGACCCACCTGTAGAATGAGAAGATACAGAGGAGGAAGTATTGTAAATCAACATAAAGTTAACACTCATTGACGGAAAGGAAGCAACAGCTGGGTAAACAAAGAGCTGCTCAAAGAGACAGAAAAATGACAGTGAACAGCCGCGAATGTGGCAAATAGTCCCAAAATATTAGAAAAGCAAGTAAATAACGTGAGGAAATGAGTTAGCCCATTGGAAAATTGCTGAAGCATTTGAACAGGAAGTAAATAAGGAAGGTGTTCAAATTAAAGTTATTATACAGAAAAAAATTAGGACAAATATTCTGTATAAATGCGGTAGACTTTTAAAATGCAATATGCTTAGGAGAAAAATTAACTTGAACATTTGTGTGACTTATTTTTTATAAATGTGTTTTATACTGCAGACAACCTTATAATAATGTTAAACATTTAAAAGGAATAAAAGTACACCATAATCCTAATTTATTATTATGCTAAAAAGAGTAGACAGAACTCACAATTGTTTCTTTGCATTTATGTGATTACTGAGGAGCCTGACCTTTCAAAAAAATATTTAATAACACAAGTAATACATAAATATATTTGCCTTTAAAAAATCAAAAGTGTTACAGATAAGGCTAAAGTTTCCTTTGACCCTGTAATACTGTGATATATGTATTTAGTCGTCAACCTCTTTCCTGACATACAATTCCTAAAATCCTTAGAATCTCCATGAGGTGATGTCTTTTTGTATACTAATGAGCTGACTGATAGTTGGCAGCCCCCAGGTGGCTTCAGGGTGGGAGGTGATCACTGGAAAGACCAAGGCAGGGTTAGGGGATTGGGGCTTTGAGCCCCACCTCCAACCTCCAAGGAGGGGAGAAGGGTTGAAGGTTGAGTTGATCACTAATGGCCAGTGGCTTAATCAATCATGCCTATGCAGTGAAGCTTCCATAAAAACCCAAAGGGAGCTTCCTGATAGTTGAAAGAAAATACAAAGAAATACAACAAAGATGTTGTAAAGAATATACAAAGAAATACAACAAATATGAAAATGAGCTGGTCAGGAAAGGCTTCTGTAAGAAGCTTTCATCTCAGCCCAGACCTAAGAGAAGTGATGGATGGTGCTCTGCAAATATCAAGGCACTAGCTGAGAAACGGAAGTGCAGGGTCAAAAGGTGTGCATACTTGAAATGCCAAATCCCATTCCAAACTGTCTGGAACAATTCATGCTCCCATTCAAAGCATAAAGGTAACTGTTTCTCACACTCTAACACTTGTTATTGTCAAGTTCCTTAATTTTTACAATTCAGTTCTGTAGAAAACTGTTATTTCACTGTAGGTTTATTATAACTTAAATGCTAGTGAGGTTGTACATGTTTTAGTAAGTATATTGGCCCTTTGCATTGCCTATCTCAGACTTGACAGTTCCACATTGGTGTCCATTTTTCTGTTGTGTTATTTGTATGTTTGTTATTTTTTTTTGTCTTTATTGAAGTGTAATTTACATATCATGTCTTTACTCCATTTTAAGTGTACAATTAAATGGTTATTAGTAAATTTACCAAGTTGTACAGCTATTCACATAAATCAGTTTTAGAGGATTTTCCACCCCCCATTGAGACTCCTGATTCCCATCCCCAAATACATTTCAAGCATGCCCCTCCCCTCCACAGTGCTCAC
>CAUYRT010023240.1:0-24463 GCA_963574885.1 Lepilemur ruficaudatus
ATGGATTTCAAGTAGCTACAATATATGACATTGGGAAAGCTGCTTACATTGTTTGAGTCTTAGTTTCCTCATTTTAAAATGGAGATTTTAATAGTTATCTTGTTAGGTTTTTCTAAGAATTAACTAATAAATTGCACATAAAGAGTTCATTAGTGTCCTTCGCATGGAGAAAGAGCTTTAAGATATAAGACTGGTATTATTGAATACTTTTCACATGGCAAGTACTAAATACCAAAAAATACTTTACTATATTATTTAATTTAATCCTCACCTCATCCTTAAATTAGTAGCAATAATTACTCTCCTTTTACAGATGAGGAAACTGTGCTATTAGCAGATTGTGTGACTTGCCTTTAAATCATACACTGCTTCCTGAGACAGCATTTGAGTGTAGTTCTGTCTGATGCTAGAGTTTTTGTATTTATAAATTCCACAAACATTTATTGAATATCTAATACTTGCCAAGCTTCTTTTAGTTGTGATGCCATGGTACTTCCCAAATGATTATTACTTAGAATATAACTATATATTTACATGGAGCCTTAAAATTTATAAATAGTTTATGAATGTGTAATTTTGTTTAGTACTTACACACTCTAAAGAGGGCAGGATGTGGCTCATTAGTCATACTAATATTTTTATAGATAGAGAAATTGAGGTTCTGACAGGTTAACTGGCTCTCTGGATGTCTTAGAGCTCAGTGCTTCTCAGACCCTGCAGATAAGGGTCAGTTTATTTTTCATCCATTGCAGACCGAATGTTTTTGCAAAATTACTAGAAATTAATTGCTAGAGAAATAAAATGATAAAAGCATATAGAAAATATATAAATTCACATTTTTATTCTTATCATTATTCAAGAAATGAAAAATTAATCTACTCCATTTCTATAAAAGTTTTTAATGTTTTCTCTCAACTTCCATTCTCCTCATGGTGCAGAACAGTTACTATTTTCACACTGACACTAGGATCTGGGCCATACAGCAGACCACGCAGCACTGTCAGAGCTAATATGAGACAAGTCTAACACTCAATAGGCCTTCATCTCCTCGTTCAGGTCTTATATGATTCTGCACTTCCTCAGCATATCTCAAGAAACTGGTTTTATGTTCTCAGGAACAAGAAGATCGAATTCCAAATTGTTAAAAGGAAACCAGTGCAAAAAATTTGACAATGGCAAAACATCTCAAGAGAGTTACATGAGACAATTGACATGAAAAAAGTGAAAAAACAGTTGGAATTCTATAGGAATGACTTATTCTACACTTACTTAGAAGACATCAATACTTTTAAAAATTTGATATGTGATACGTTGTTGAAAGGCTTTTTCAAGATGTCTTTTATGTCTTTTTTCTTTTCATTTTGTTTATTCTTTGAAAAGAGAAGTTAAGTTATATTTAGAACCTTGTCAGTTTCCAAGCAGTATACAGACCTGTGTATAATTCCAAGAGATAAAAGTGGATCTTGGTCTGCTATGATATGAAAATGAAATCATTTCCACACTACATTAAAGGAACTTGAAAATAAATGTTAACCTGCTCATTTCAAAAACTACCAAATAAATTGCAGCACTTTTTTGGTGCAAAGTAAAATGCACATTGAGTCTGTAATGAAAATTTACTTTGTAAGATGGCTTTGTAGCTTTCTCAGTTCTAGTGAAATGGATCCAAATATTTACATGTGCTATTTTATTAATAACTATTTTACCATCTGTGTCAAAGAAATATTGCACAGATGTGCAGGAATAGCTTTTGGTTGTGAGTAAATATTAGAAGAAGATTGAATTTTTCTCCAAATGATGCTGATGGAATGGTTTTTATCATAGTTTAAGATGTCAGAATAATTTTTTTTTTTTTAATTCTACCAGCTTAACAGTGCTTGATGCAGCTGAACATATCTATAAGGGCACAGAGAAAGATGACAATTTATGACAACATTCAAAATTGAGACTTTCAGTTAATCTATTATTAGCTTCTGGGAAGACCCTGCATTGCTAAATAGAAATTCACAATCTAAAGTGGAGCAAAGGCATGACCTTAAATAATGTAGAGAGACTCTGTGCCCCTGTTACTTTCTGCTCCCTGACTCAGACATCCAACATTTGTGTCACTCAGAAAGTTAAGCAGTCATACGTGGGCACCTTTCTTCATTCAATGACTCTATATCTATATCCGTTTAGAGATTATGTCTCTTGCTCCCTCTGAAAAGGGAAGAAAAAAAAGGAAGGACTTAGAGTAATTTCTCTCATCCAAGGAAAGTGTGATATAGTCCTAATAGGCATTGTAGGTGTTATAGTAGTGGGGATAGCTATAATAGTAATATGTACATTCACTCATGTGTGGTGTATCATACTCTTGTTAGATCAAGGTGAGAGGACCACAGGGTGTGGAAAGAAGATGATCCACCAACATTTTAACAGAGTTGCTTCATTTGAGTGCCTGCTATTTACTGGAATTTGGGCCTGAGTTTCTTCATAACAATCTGCTCTTTAATTATGAAATCTAGAAGCTTTCTACTACAAAGTTGTTAGTAGAACCATTAGCTAAGGATCAGTCTTATCACTTGTCTATTGGAAAAAAACAATACTTCAATAGCTTTTACCACAATCTCATGTCAGTAAACAAACAATAACAACAAGACCATCAAAGCCAAACTGGATCTGGGTAATGATTTTTTGACATGGGAAATGAAAGCCTTAGAGGAAAAGCATACATATGACAATGACTTAATACAGAAACCAGAAAAATATTTTAGAAAATTATTTGCCATCCTGTGTAAGCATAGAATGGCTCAGAAATAAAAGTCCTAGAGATTGGATCAATTGAAAAACAAAGAATCCGAAAAAAACAATGTAATAGAACAATGGGATCTGCCTTTGGATGTAACAAATAACAGAATCAGATTTGTGAAAACAAAACTGAAGAAGCACTCAGTTTTTTCATGACTGCAAAGTGCAAAGACAAATGATGAAAACAATGAGAGAAAAAAATAACCAATATGGAAAACAGAAATAAATATGTAGATAATTGTCTATGAAAAAAGAGAACAATAATAAAGAAGCACTAATCAGAAAATCATAAGGGAAAAAAAATCTTGCTCAAGAAATAAATGGAAAGAGATTTTATCATTCCATAAATTACTTCTTGTGGTTTGAGACTTTTTGTATTGCATGAGAATTAGCTATTCTTTAAAAGGTAGGACAGCCTAATGGAAAACCTAGACAAAAGACTATTTTGGATCTGATAGTTTGTATTTTTTTAATGCTTCATGCTTCTATGGTTATCGATCTATTCAGGTTTTCTTGTTTTTTTAATCAATTTTGATAATTTGTATTAACTTAGAAAAACTATTAATGCTGAATAATTATTTATGTGTGAACACAAAACACAACAAAACAAAAAAGACTTGAAGTCAATGCACCAGTGGAATAATAAGTGATTTTATTTTTTCTGCTTTAGTCTCTTCCATTTTCTTATATATAAAATAATCATATATCATAGTTTCAGTAAAATATTTTTACTGAAATATACATAAAAATGATGTACAAATCATAAATCAACAGCTCAATTAATTTCCACAAACCTGTGTAAATACCACTCAGATTAGGAAATAGAACATAACTAACAGTATTGAAGGTGTTCTTTAGTCATTTCAAATAACAAATTCCAATCCTTCATAAAGTAATCTCTTTCCTGAATTCTAATACTGTGGATTATTTAGTCTGTTTTTGAGTTTTATATAAATGGAATAACAGAGTTTGTACTTGTTTTATGTGTGGCCTCTTATTCTCAATATTATGCATGTGTGATTTCTATGTGTAGCAGTAGTTTAAATTTCAATGTATTTCATCACGGTCAGTTTTTGGATCCTACATCCTTATACATTTCTTTTGGGACATGTACGTGAAAATTTCTGTTGTTGTACAGTTGCTTTTATGTGGCTTAAATGCTTGTTTTTAGTAGATACTGCTACCTCCCCAAATAGTTGTAGCAGTTTACCTTTTCTCTGGCATAGTATAAGAGTTCTCTCCTAGTTCTACATCTTTACAAATACTTGGTAATTATCTGGGATTTTTGTTTTAGCTGCTCTCATGAGTGTGTTGTGGTGTCCTCTTGAGGTTTTAGTTAACATTTCTCTGATAACTGATAAGAATGGTGCTATAGCTTGATTGTGTCCCTCAAAATACATATGCTAAAACTTTGAGCCCCAGGGGATGGTGTTGGGAGGTAAGGCCTTTATGAGGAGGTGATTAGGTCATTAAAATGGATTAATGCCTCTCTTGCAGGAGGTGGTTAATTCTTGAGGGAGTGAGTTCCTTTTCAGGGACTGGATTAGTTACCAGGAGAATGGGTTGTTATAAAGCAAGGCCACCGTTGGGTTTTGTCTCTTTCACACACATTCACTTGCCCTTGTGCTTTTACACTATGTATGACACATTATGAAAGCTCTCCTCAAAAGGTGCCACCATACCCTTGGACTTTGAGCACTCAGAACCATAGCCAAATAAACTTATTTTCTTTGTAAATTTCCCAGTCTCAGATATTTTTTATACCAACAACAAAAAAAATAATAAACTAAGTAGTATTGCTACTTCAGAGCAATTATTCCTTAGCTTCCTCCAAATTAAAAGATGTGTAGAAATTTAGAGGAGGCATTAAAAATGGTGGTAATTGTATTCACTTCCACTGAATGAACAACCAGTCTAAAGGGACCTAAAATTTCATAAGAAAATGAAAAGGTATATAACATTTACGTCATTAAATATATACAAGCCTGGCAATCCCATTCAGTTTAAAATTCAACTTATCTATTTTGCTCAATTTTAACTTTCCCATTGGCTAATTAATGCTTTGCATTCTGTTGGTTTTTGTCTTGTTTCCTTGGTAACTGACCTACCTTATGACAGTAGAATCACAGCTGAATGGTGATGATTAAAGTTTGTTGCAGGAGAGTGATTACACCTTCCGTTTCTATGTTGGGAAAACTGTGTTTCCAGCCATTTGAAACTAGGAATGGCACATGTGCAACAGGCATGAAATGATTTAGCGGGGGGGCAGCATGATCTTGACAGAGGGCCTAGGGCTGTCACCCATGCAGCAAGTGTGACAGCTCCATCACTTTCCCAGGCATTTCCTCTGGTGGGCAATGTAATGGTTCATTTGCTTCCAGCACTATTAGTTTCCAAACAGTGTGAGAGCTTAGCTGATATGTTGTTGAGACAATTGGATGTACCTAATTTGATACAGTTGTCATGTGGAATGTATTTTTTCATGGAGCCATATTGTCAGGAATTAGTTAAATCCAAATGCATTTTTCTTTGTTTCATTGTGGTAAAATATACATAACATAAAATTTACTATTTTAACAAGTTTCAAGTATACAATTCTGTAGGATTATATGCAATCTCATTGTCGTGCAACTATCGCCAGAATCCATCTCCAGAACTTTTCCACATACCTACTTAACTTCACTTGCATATAAAAACTCTACTCCTTACACCTCCATTCTCCCTTTGTATCATTGATGTTATAAATTACATTTCTATACAGTGTATATCTATGGTCCCCAACCCATGGGCCATGGGCTGGTATTATTCCATGGACTGTTAGGCACTGGGCTGCACAGCAGGAGGTGAGCAGCAGGCAAGTGAAGGAAGCTTCATCTGTATTTACAGCCACTGTCCATCACTCACATCACCGCCTAACCTCCACCTGTCAGATCAGAGACAGCATTAGTTGCAGGAAAACAAGCTCAGGTCTCCCACTAATTCTGCATTATGGTGAGTTGTATAATTATTTCATTATATATTACAGTGTAATAATAATAGTAATAAAGTGCACAATGAATATAATGCACTTGAATCATCCCCAAACTATCCTCAGTCCATGGAATAATTGTCTTCCATGACTGGTCTTTAGTGTCAAAAAAGTTAAGGACCACTGGTGTATACCCATTTATATATATTTATAACTATTTTTTATGTATTTATCTTTTTAAGTCCTGTAGAAAATAAAAAGTGAAGTTATAAGCCAAAATTACTATAACACTGTTATTTGTATTTGTCCATGTGTTTGTCTTTGCTGGAGAACTTTATATGTTCATATGACTTTTAATTACTGTCTAGCATCTTTTCAACTTGAAAAACTCCCTTTAGTGCTTTTTGTAGAATAAGTCTAGTGTTAATAAACTCCCCAGCTCTGTTTTTCTGGAAATGTCTTAATTTCTCCCTCATATCTGAAGGACAATTATGCCAAATATAGAATTCTAGGTGACATTTTTTTTCTTTTAGTGTTTTAAATATATCATCTTACTGTGTTCTGTTCTATAAGGTTTCTGCTGAGAAATCCATTGGTCATCTCATTGAGCTTATGTGTGATATTATCCTTCTCTTGCTTTTTGGTTTTTTTTTTTTGTTTTTTTTTTTTTTGTTTTTGGCTTTCAACAGTTTGATTGTAGTATGTTGCAGTGCAAATCCTACTTGGATTTTGTTGAGATTCTTGGATTTGTAGATCCATGGATTTCCTCAAATGTGATAAATTTTTAGCCATTATTTCTTCAAATAATCACTCTGCCCCTTTCTTTTTTACTCTTTTTGGACTCTTAATAATGTGTATATTGGTCTGCATAATGGTGTCCCATAAAACCCTTAGGCTCTTCTTTCATTACTTTTCTTTATTGTTTTTCCTTTTTGCTCCTCAGACTTTATAATGTCAGATGACTTGTCTTCAGATTCACTGATTCATTTTTCTGCCTGTTCATGACTGCTATTGAACATCTCTAGTGAATTTTCAACTCAGATATTGTATGCTTCTTTTTTTTCCCTCAGAATATGACCTTATTCATGTTAACTGAAAAAAAAAATTAATGAGGTTTATACTTTGGAGAAAAGGAGAGTTTCATTTTTCCTAAAGAGTAGCAGCCTGTTGGGCAGCCATTGCAATCAGCTGGGAAGTAGAGCCCCAACCAGGAGCCAGGAACACATGCTTCAAAGAAGAGACAAAAGGGAGCAACATTTTATGTTGAGCAGGGTGGTCATATACACATATTCAACAAGCTATAGGAGGAGTCATGAATATTTATGAAGGAAAATCATGCACATGTAATTGTGCTTTATGTATCACATCTCATAATGGCTGGGAACTCAGTTTTAAGGTGTTTCTGGGGTCCCCTTGACTGAGTGATATCCATTCAGTTAGCAGAAGGCTAAGGATTTTATGTTTACTTCACATTTGCAAGAGATATTTTATTTGTATTTTTCAACTCCAGGATTTATGTTTAGTTCTTTTTTTAGAATTTCTATCCTTTGTTGATGTACTAATTCTGTTCATATATTGTTTTCCTACTTTCATTGAGTTCTTTCCCCATGTTCTTTAGCTTGTTGAGCACATTTAAAAGAGTTGCTCTAAAGTCTTATCTAGTAAGTCTCATGTGTGTGTTTCTTTTTTTTTTATTTTAGAATATCACGGGAGCACAAATGTTTAGGTTACATAAATTGCTTTTGCACAATTTGATTCAAACTTATAAGTGTGCCCATCCCCCAGATAGTGTGCATTGTACCTATGAGGTATGAATTTACCCATCTCCTCCTCCCCCCTCCCTCCTGCTGGATTTCAGATGAATGTTATATCCACATGTGCACACAAGTATTGATTGATCAGTTTCAATTTAATGGTGAGTACATGTGGTGTTTGTTTTTCCATTCTTGTGATACTTCACTTAGTAGAATGGTCTCTAGTTCCATCCATGTTAATACAGAGGTTCACCATTTTTTATGGCCGAGTAGTACTCCATGTTATACATATATCACATTTTATTAATCCATTCCTGTATTGATAGGCACTTGGGTTGTTTCCATATCTTTGCAATTGTGAATTGTGCTACTGTAAACATTCAAGGACAGGTGTCTTTTTTATAGAATATCTTTTTTTCGTTTGGTTAAATACTGAGTAGTGGGGCTGCTGGATCAAATGGTAGGTCTACTTTTAGTTCTTTGAGTTATCTCCATACTCCTTTCTATAGAGGTTGTACTACTTTGCAGTCCTGCCGACAGTGTACGAGTGTTCCTATCTCTCCGCATCCACACATACATCTGTTGTTTTGGTACTTTTTGATAAAAGCCATTCTCACTGGAATTAGGTAATATTTCATTGTGGTTTTGACTTGCAATATAGGTGTGTTTCTTTAAAGATAGTTTGTAGATATGTACTTTGTTCCTTTTAATGAATCATATTTTTCTCTCTTTGAATGCCTTGTGATCTTTTGTTGAAAATTGGTCATTTGAAAAAGAAGTTGTATCTCCCAGTCTTTGCAGTCTTTGTGCTGGGGAAGACTGTTACTAATCAATTGGGTATGAATGGTTAAGGTTCTCTGAGGCTTTTTCTGGACATATGTCCTGTCTGGGCCAGGTCCTTGACAGTGCACAGACAGGTTAGAATCTTGCAAATATGTTCTACTCTGCTCTTTTTGGACTAAGGGAGAAAACTGGGAATTGGGCTACTTTCTCCCAACTGTGAAGCACTGCATAGAGTAAAGAATGGAGCAAAAGCAAGCAAAACACTACAAAAATTCCTACCATTTTGAATGTGTTTTTTTTAATTGGGCATTTGCTTGATTGCTATAGATCTTTGACTATCAGAGATACTATCAAATTATATCAATAAGTCTGTAAGTTTTTTTTTTTTTTTTTCAGTTTTTATTTCTTTGTTTTCCATGAAGGAAAAAAATAGTTGAGCTTCCTAGTCTGCCACCTTCCCAATGACTACTTTTGAAGTTTTATCCAAATGCATTTTGACCATAATACATATTGCATATTTTGTATATTATTTTTATATATGATATCAGCCTTGACATAGAAAAATGCCAATGTCTAAAAAATATGTTATAGGTCTTTCATCTTAGAGAAAGATTTCTTCAGTAAGTTTATCATGTCAACACTCTTTCTACTATGTTGTTTCCTACTCTAGTAGATGATTTGCAGAGGGAAAAAGCTGAGGCTGAGTCAGCTAAGTTTAAGTTATTTTATTGATAGAACTACCCCATCCACTTTACCTCTGTATCTTATCAGCAGAGTTAGTGCAGAATTAATTCTGTATAAGCAATAATTTTAGTCATCTTGAACCAATTTATATTTCCATAGCTATTTCCATAGTTAAACAATGCACATGTGTATAGAGGTAGTCGAATAATTTTATTTATACCTTTTGTTATATGTAATGAAGGAAAATAAAATTCTTGAAATTCAAGTAACAATTTTAGTGAAATGAATGCCGTCTTGAAAGCCTCAAGGCAATGAGTTATCAACGAATTTTCTATAGCCAAGTCACCTACCCTAAAATAAAAAGCTGATAATGTCTTTTGCAAATAATTTTTGAGTTTATTTAACAACAAAGTAAAAAGAATTGAGAGGAAATATGGAGATCATGATCCATAGGACTGTTTATTTTCCCCAACATTATACCCAAGATGTCATTAATAGATTCTCCTACAAACATGTCTTTCAAAACAGGAACACTTGTTATTAGCTTTACATAAAAGGAACTATATTCTTCAGAAACCAAAATCACTGAAGATGACAGCCATGTCCAGCAAACAAAAGCTCCTGTTAGTGGGAGTTATTAAAGAGAGAAGATTTGAATGTCCATTGATGCAAACAAATATAACATAAAACATTGATCTTATATTAATTTATGTTTAATTTTCAAAAAAACTTAACATGGAAAAGCCCTTCTGATTATATTATTACTATTTTCTTGGTAGAAAAAAAGAAAGATTGCAAAGTAGTTATAGTATAACATTGGAATAGAATTATACCAGTTACTCTAGCTTAGATCCTGTGCTATATAATTTTTTAAATTTAATTACAAGGAAAAAATATGTAAACATCATATTATGAAATAGTGATTTATAGCATAGACTACTCAGATTGCAAGGTAGAAGTCAATGGAATGACACTTTCCTCCCAACCCTAAGTATTAAGGAGATGTTTTGTCTTGATAAATCTACAGAAAACTCTAGAAACATCTTGATACTTTATCACTGATGGATTCCCTGCTTATAGAGGTATAATGTGAAGTACATTACAATGAAAACAGAGTAATTTCCTCTAACTTAAAAAAATAATCTTCATTGTGATAGGCAGGGGTGACTACAACGTGCTTTAAATTTATTAGTTCTTTTGAGATTTGTTTCTTTGCAAATGCACTCCATTAAAACATTAAAGCTACATAAGATACCCTATTTTCATTAAATCACTATGTATTTTCTTCATTTTATTTTTATCACTGAATTATAAAACTCTTCAATTGCTTATCTTCACATCCTCCCCTTCACTGAAACCATCTCCAGGGAGTGTTTTCTTATACAACTACAAACATATACACAAATATTTATCTAAGTTCAAGTAGACCTCACGATTTTTTCTTTATAACAGTTCAGGTGACTTTTCTACGGCCATTCTCTCCTAATACCCAAGGTTACATCCTTTATATCATGTGATCATTTTCTCAGTAGAAATGCAAATATTATTTGAGCGTATAATCTAGACTATCTGTAGGCAAAATTGAAAGATAGGTGAACATTTTCCTCATTTTCATTGTCATCCCTCTTTTTCATTTTTTTTTTTTGCCTTATAATACAATGTCTTCTTGCTCTGCCATCATACTCCCCCAATAAATCAATTATATTTTAGGTATCACAAAAAAAGGATTTGATAAATTACTTCACACTAAATTAAAAGTAATGGTTAAGCTCTCCTATATAATGACATTTTCCTTTAATGAGGGATATTGCATATCTAGGTAGGTTTTATAGGCATTGATGACAAAGACTAGATCATAAAATTTGTTTTCTAAATTAAGAAACTCTTCATAATAAAAAGGGCACTATTAGTAATTGAATGTGGATAGGAGTGTGTCTCCTTGGAAACCGGAATATATGTTCACCCATCCCAAATGTCACCTTCTAGCCTTAGGATCCTCTGTCTAGGGTATCCACCCCGGCACGTGGTTCCCATAGTTTGCAGACATGTGCTGTCTTGCAAAACTTAGGATCAAGAGGTTTTACTTTTTAAGGTGTCACCAAGATGGCTTATAAATCCTATGACAGACAATTTCTCAATTTTCACTCCAGAATATATGGTTCCTTGGAAAAAATACTCTGAACTTGGTTGCTACTGATTTCTACTGCTCACAAAGCAAGTTACTCCACGAATCCACATTACTTTATTGAGACTTTATTTCTTTGTCTTTGAAATTGTGAGGGAAGGTAATTAGAACAGAGGATGCCCAAAGATATTTCCAGCAATAATATTTTATAAGTCTGAGAAAGAGTTATGATAAACTTTCATGCTTCCAATAAATAATAGCACAAACTAAAAAAGTCATTTGTATGCAATTTATGTGAAGTTTTACAGCCCTCTAAAATAACTGTTGAAGAAAAAGGTGACAGAAACATGCAACTCCAATTTTTTGCTCCTATTTTATGATTTTCTCATGTACCAAGTGTGCTTGATCTCTATCAAAGGTGAGATGCCATTGAAAACTCAGGTATGAAATTATTTAGTTAGAGCAAGATGAGTGTCACTCTAACATGTGACCCCTTCTGTTGATTATAAAAGGAAAATAAGGGCATTGGTTTTTGTTTTGTTTATTCCTAAAACATTGTTTAAACCAAATTAGCTATCATAATTCTGTATTATTTATACTGAAAGAAGAATTTCACTCTGGGGATCCTGCAGTGGTTAATGACAATTATAATGGAGACTGTATATATGACTGTTCCCTCTTTGTCTATACACTAAGGGACAGGGTTAGGTTCTCTGGAAAGTCCATTCAGCTTCTCTGATTCTTTGGGATAAGAAGGTAGTGTGGATTAGGACTAATGTTAAGCAAAGATAAAGATTAGTGTTAAGGTTAGGAATAACAATGGGGGAGAAGGAATACAGGTTTTAGAAGCAGACAGATCTTGCTTTAAACCCTGGCTCCATGGATGTTAATTTTGTAATGTTAGACCAAGTTACTGATTCTCTTGAACCTATGTTCCCTCATCTGCAAAATGGACTGCTAACATCTAACTGCTAACATCTAATCACAGAGTAGTTGAAAAATTATTCCATCTTTGATGGAATAAATACAAATTTAAGATACCCTGCAAGATCTGAACACACCATTTTCAGGAAAGCCCACAAATAAATGACAGTGGGGAATGAACGGTGAGACAACATTGAGGCTGTGAAAAGACCGCTTGTGTAGCACTTTAGGCTCCTAGTGAGGCAGATCAAGAATTGTCTTATTATCTTGATATTGTGTAATATGTTTTGAAATGCCCATCCAGAACATTACTTTGATTTGTATTCCGTTAGAGTCAACTTCAATTTCCAGTACTATTTTCTATCATTTTATGTTGTTATAAAAGTGAATCGAATGTTTGTGGTAGACTGTAGATTTTTCTTGGTATTAGGGGAGAAAAAAGAAGACAATAAAAAAGAAGTAGGAATGGGTTTGTGCCCAAGGGTTTAAGATCAGGTTGTTTTTGCAACGTTCTCTAGGTTCTTTTACACTTTGGAGATTAAGTGCTTTTTATTTGAATAAAATTGAACTAAAGAGGCAAAGAGATATGAGGCTGTGGACATTCTTAATATATTTATATTATGAAATTGAGTGTTCTTTGTCACTTATCTTTTCTTGACACTTCCCTCCCACACACACACACTTGTCGTCCAGGCTGGGAAAAATCCATTACTATGGAGTATGATCCATCTTACAGCCCCTTCCCAAATACCCACACACTAGAGACATTAATTCCCAGAGAGAAGAGTAAAATTTACTATTATAAATGTGTTATATTTTACAAAGTATATTTTCATTGAAAGAACATTTTTCTAACTACATGCCATGAAGATTTTCAGTTTCCCCATTACTGTGTATTACCCAAAAGCCTTTCTTTTGCTTTCTTTTTCCCTACTGAACTATATTCCCATATACGAGTCTAGTAGCATCCTTTATTTTTAACAAGCAGTCTATAATCTGGACTTTAAAAGTTGCATACACTGCAAGACTGAGTTTTCAATTTTGGGAAATATATTTAAGTTAGACATAAGCTATATTTTTGCTAATAGTTCTCAATAAAAAAAAGTCTGTTTTGAAAACAGTCCAATTTTCCACTTATCCAAAGATCATTTATTTTGCAAACTTGACTCCCAAGAACATAACTAAGATCTTAAAAGGACTCCAAGATTTAAGAAAAGATAACATATTGCATGTGGATGCTCTACAGAATATATTTGCTCTTATATTAAGCATAACTCTGACTGGTTCTATTATCTGATTTTCCAGACTGTAGGAAATTAGAAAGAGGCAGAGAGTCTGTTTAAATCAAATATCCTAGCAGTGTCAAAAAGCGACAGCTGAGAAAGTAGCAATGGTTAAAATAAAAGACACACTCAAATGTACATACTGGGAAAATTACAAAACCAAAATTACTGTGATATAGAAGTAAATTCTTCACCTGTTTATTATGTTTACTAAAGACATAAATGTGATACATCCCTTTTTAAAATAAAAGTTTCCAAGCCAACTTCTAGTTTTTATTGGACGTGTTTCTTCATGTTTATAAATTCTCTTGTATGATTTCAGAAAATTGTTTTTTAGTAGTAACAATATGCAAACATATTGTTTTCACTTCAAATTGTAGGATACATGAAATAGTATTATAATAACATTACAGATACTTTGAAGCTTCCAAGTATTTCTAGGTAACACTCTCATAAGAATGCCAGATTATCATGTATTCATTTGGTAAATAAAATATTTACTTAGTTTCTTCTATGAACCAAAAATATTGTCTGGTGCTAAGAATACAACTGTGAATGAGGCATTATTCCTAACTTTAAGGAGCAAAAAGTCTGTATATAGGACCCTGGGTTCAAATTAATATTCATAATGAATGTTGCTTCATCAACTTAAAAACATTCAATGAGGTAACGTAGATGGGATTTTCTGGCAGATACAAGATGCTCAATCATTGTTTAGTGATATTGACTCAATTCACCCTCATTTATTTTTCACAACTATCAAGTGAAGTGAAGATTATCACTATTACCACTGACCTTCAACACGTTACTAAATCTCTTTAGCTCAGAATCATTAACTTTGAAACTGGTATGTAAATACCTAACTTTTGAGTTTATTGTGAGGATTCAGGAAAAATTTACACAGGAAATACAAGGCATGAAGTTTTTATTAAGTGTTCTTCCCACTTTTTTAAATGTCTCTTTTCCTGAGGATCAGCTAAAAGAGCCAGAACCTCATGGTGGAATATGTTTTGTTTGCCTTTAGTAGTTTACTAATGTCATCATTCTAATAATTTAAGCATCATTTTCTTTGCAAATTAACATAAAAATATTTTTTTACTGTACTATTGGGAGTGATGGACTAGAACATATATTTAGTGGTGCCAGGATTTAATTTTATGGATGATTATTAAATAAATCATGTTGTTGCATTGGAATTTGGTAATGCAAAATCATAATTCACATTGGGGCTCCATATCTTTTTAATAGCTTGCTCTCGTATCTCAAATCCCCCAAGGATAGGCATGTACTACCTTACATTTTGTGGCTGCTTTGGGCTCTGGCCCTTCTCCAGTTTTTTGGGTTACATAGTTTTTGGGCAGAGTTCATGATGAGCATGTGAGTTTAGTTTGTATAACCAGGGCAAACCTTCAGGAGTGTACAGTTGGTCCAGGAAGCTCCATAAGTCATTAGACAGGAACCAGGAGGGTGAGGGAGCAAATAACAAGTATACCACTGACTGGTAAATTAGTTTTAGAGGGGAAACTTCAGAACCTAACAGTGTCAGTGGGAGGAAGACCTACTTTTAGTTCCAAAGCCTCTTGAATTCTTCGCAATATTTGTAGATATGAAGAAAAAAAAAACCCTTAGGTATAGTAACAGGGACTCTTAATATAACTAAAATGCAGGGGATTTGTCATGATGAATAAGACAAGAGTTTGTTTAGGTGAACAGAGGTGAAAATCATCATGGGACAAATAACAAGGCTAAAATAGAGATCAGGTCTGGCATGGTGAATCATACCTATAATCCCATCAATTTGGAAGGCCAAGGCAGAGAAGAACCACTTAAGATCAGGAATTTGAGAACAGCCTGTGCAACATAGTGAGATCCCATCTCTACAAAGTAAAAAAAAAAAAAAAAAAAAAAGCCTGGTGGTGCTTGGATGTAGTTCTAGCTACTCAGGAGGCTATGGCAAGAGGATTGCTTGAGCTCAGTATTTCAAGGCTACAGTGAGCTATGATGGCACCACTGCAATCCAGTTAGGCAAAAAAGCCAGACACTGTTTCTATTCAATCAATCAATCAAATGGAAACCATAGAAAAATCTAGTTAATCAGCAAGTAGTTTTTCAGCTCTGAACAGGCATCACTATGTTAGTATAATACAGTTGCAGAATTATCACCTTCAATATGGAAAAATAAAATATATTTTTAAAAATATATTTAAACAGAGAATTATTTGCAACAAGTTGTTTTTGTGCTCCTGAAACATATGACATGTGGTACATATTGTGATTTAAGGCTGAAAGAGCAATTTGTTATTCATCTCTTTAAAGTAGTCCTACCAATTCATAAATTCACATCAAGTGGATTTCCCAACAATTTTCTCCTTACATGCTACACAGCTGAACAGCATTGAAAGAAATTGATAATTATGGTCTCCTTTGTAATTTGCCTTGTAAAGTATTCTCATTGAGATTCACTTTGTGGTACCCTGCCTGGATTGGTAATTCTTTTCCACCAGAATGCTTTGGCTAAGTTGTATAATTAATCAAAATTTATGCCTCCGCAAAACTTCTTCTGTTAGAAGAAAAGAAAGTAGTGATGACACAAGAGAAAAGGAAACCATTAATATGAAATTTATGTATAATATTGCTTTTTTTCCCTGGTAGGAGGTAATCTTCTATTCCTGGAACTGGTATGTACATTAAAAATTTCTTTATAACACAGTGACAATATTGAGAATTTAAGATCATGGTGTATAGTTTAGTCTCATTAATATATCTTAAGACTTTGTGCTTTACCAGCATTTCAGTCTTCTTTGAAGGCCTTTCTTTTATCTTACTATGTGATGATATGTGTGATTGGCTCTATGAAAGATAAAAGGTACTGTGCTTATGCAAGAGGACTGTTATGCACAGAGCCCATGAGCATTTTAAACTATTGTGACTGTTCAAGGTTTCTCCCTCATCTCCCTAGCTTTACATATTTCTGTTATGCACTACCTTTTGTTTTGCTTCTGGAATTAGCTCTGTGATAGATCATGCTCACTTATGATTTAAGTGACAACTTAACAGCACTTCATCCGTTTTTGAGAAGTACTCTCTCCCCATGGATTGTAGAAAATAGTTCTTGCTTTCATGGTTGTGGAAGCTCTGCAACTAAGTAATGGTGAGCAAACAACAACATTTAGAGTAGAAAGACTCAAATATGATTTTGAATCAATGCGTGTGAAGAATAAATATAAGATGGGTCATTGCATGTGTGTGTGGCAAAAACAGTGATCTTTCATAATGAAAGAAGTGTTTTCCTCAAAAAGAATCCTTGTTCCAAACCACTTGTTTGTGTTTTCACAGGTGTTCCTTAAACTAGAAGCCTCAAATTAACAAATATGTCATACGTTTGTATGCCCAATATGTGTCATGCATGTCAGAAAAAGACCTTCATGGGGGCTTCAATGTCAAAGTTTGGAATGGGGAGAGAAAGATGGCACTGGTGTCAATGGGTATATCACTGGGCAGTTTCTTACAGAGCATCTGAAACAGTCGCTTGTCTGTGCTCTGAGAAGCCAGCAGTCAGAATGGTGCAGATCTCTGAAGTCAAGGGACCATTCTACAAGCCCAGATTTCTCCTTTGGTATTTTTTCCACATTTTTATTTATTCCACTTCCCCCTTTTGGCAGTCCTTATGACTTGGAAGAAATATACTACCATGCCTCCGAGGCAGAAGACATGGAGAGCATGGAGACTCCTGGAAAAGTCTGGTGAGGCTGTCAGTGAGGCAACCCAGTATAGAAGCAACTCTTTGGTTTGAGGTAGAAGTGTGTGACTAGACTGAGAACCTGGGCCACTTCTGTAGTCACGTTGGGCTGAATCGTGGTCTTAGTATTAACCTGCACGTGACTTCAACAAGTCTTTTTCAGTTTGCTCATATGTAAAATGGCAATAACAGTAGTAGTTACCTAAATGAAGTTGATGTGGTGATTGAATAGTATGATGCTTGTAAAGCACTTAACACAGTACCTAGCATAAAATTATCATTCAAAAACTACTAGCCAATATCACATGAATAAAACAGATTATCAGATTCTAGCTATTATTTGAGAAACAAAAAGTCTGAGGGTATGAGTGAAAGGGAAGAACACACATGGGGAATATGGAATGCAAAAAATACCAATATGCTGGGCTGAGTCTTTAAAGAAGAGTGTGTCCACCTGGAGATAAGGGAACAGCGCCTTCTAGATATAGGGAGCAGTGAGAGCAGAGAGTACACATATGAAAAAATGTCATGGTCTTGGTCAGGAACTACAAAATGATTAGTACTGTAAGAGTGTACTGTGTAAGACAGGAATTCGGGAGCTGTGAGTTCAGAATTAGATAAGGCTGTCTCAGGAAGGCCATGATATTTTATGTAAGTAGCTTGTATCTGTCCCTAGGGATAGCAGAATGCCATTGATGAGCTGTAAGCAAGAGAGTAGCATGCTGTTTTCCTAGGCTGTCATGACAGCAAAGATTTAAATAATAAATACATTACTCTTGGAGTAGTCTCTTCTGAAAACCCTCTTGTTGTGCTAATTGTTTTTTCTTTATTGAAGTATACTTTACTTATCATGCCTTTACTCCATTCGAAGTGTACAATTAAATGATTTTTAGTGAATTTACCAAGATGTACAGTTAATCACATAAATCAGTTTTAGAGGAATTCCTTTGCCCTATTGAGACCCCTAATTCCACTCCCCAACTACTTTTCAAGCATGTCCCACCCCTCCACAGTGCCCACCATGTCACTCAGACGTGGGTTTACCCCCTTGTTGTGCTAATTTTTAATCCATTTTTGCATTTACACCCACCTTGGCTCCTGACTTTAATTGCACCCTGTCCTCATGCATTGGCTTTGATTTTATGGCTTATTTGTTTGTCATTTAGCAACAAATCTGTTTTGTTTGCTTATTATACAAGTGTAGCTTTCCTACAGACACATTAGAGAAGGGGTAGATTTGTCCTCATTATCATCACACAAACATTTAGATAAAAAATCATGCTAATACTCAGATTACTTTGCAAACCAATTTTTTCTTACGCAATGCATTGGATTAGTATTAAAATGCATTCACTTGTAGCAATATTGTTTATATTGGATTAATATTAAAATATATTAACTTATACCAATAGTGTTTATCAGGTAGGGCAAAAATAGAACTATTTTAGTAGTCTAATATCCAACAGTAGATATGGTAAAATTGTGAACTCAGAATCACTTCAAATGTCTTTTATCTCAAAACCAACGTCCGTCTCCCTTTTATATAAGTGAAAGGGAAGGGAAATTTCATTTAAAACTTCAGGAAGAGAAAAACAATAGGCAAAATTAGTAAAGAGGTCTAAAAGAATAATAGAAATATCAAGGAGAAGAACAAAATAATTTTGGGAAATCCTTAGTACTTGTTCTTAACACTAGTGCTTGCATTCTGAAATTCAGCTACAGAAGCTAAGAGGTGTCAAAAATGTTTCACATTATGTTCTAGCAGATGGTTAAGTAGTATTTTTTGTTAACTCACTTATCTAAAGCTCTTTTATCTGTATTAAAATTGTCCCAAAGGAAAAAAGAAGTTTCAGAAATGTTTGTGATCCTTTATCTTGGGGGAAAAATCCATTTTCTATGATTTCTGTCAAGTGCAAAACCTATTTAAAAGAATTAGCTGTAATAATTCACCACTTTGCATTGATTCCTTTTGCAGTATTGCTTCCCACACTTTCATCTTATTTCATTCAATTCAAGTGTCTTTATCTTTCCAGTTTTAGTGATCAACATTCTATGCAAAGTGTGCATAGATGTGTGTGTATTGTATATGTACATATATTATATGCATGTGTATTTTAAATACCAAAAATCTGTTTAAGATGCAACATTTGAGCACCTATTTTTCTTATAGACTTCCCCATCTCTACTCTGCCCTCTAACGTTTATCTTTCGCCTTTGTACTGATCTTTAAATACATTATTTTGCAGCGGTTATATCAACTCTTTGGACATTTTGTTTGAATTCGTTGTTTGAAGGTGGTGTATTTGTGTGTGTGTGTGCACGCTTATTTCCAGGGGAATGATAACAGAGACATTGCTTAAAACTAAGCACAAGAGTTGAAAAACAATTTCAGCAAAGTATCACAAAATGTAACTGATATAAGCAATAGAAAAGTGACTTGTGTTTTTATATATTGAGATTTATTATTTATAATCTGAGAATCTGACAGTTAATAAAATTTAACAGAATTTGTGCATCCCATCCTCTTATTAATACTTATCTTCTAAGTAACCTCTTTAAGAGGTTGTTCTCTACTTACTGCCAGTGACACTCTCATTACTCAAGATTGATTATGGCATATTTCTTTAAAAGCCTAGTTCCAAGTCCTTGGTCCATTTTAATTTTTTCAGTCCTCTAATTTTACCATTCCAACCATAAATGCAGACAGGCTGCAGGACAGCTGTAGCAAAAATCTAAAAGAATGAGTCAATGTCTATGTGGTTCAAAAAAGCCATCCAAAGGATTTAAAAAAAAAAAATGGCACTAATCAGAAAAACAATTGCAATGGCACTGACCTCAGCAATTAGAAAGCTATTTAAATCATGTGCCATGAGCTTTGAAGGTGGTTGGCAAACAGGAATTCCAAAAATATCTTGAGCAACGAGAGCATCAATGAAATAAAAGGCTCAACATACATTTGGGTGACTATATTCTAGTTACGTTTAGCAAGAAATCTTATATAATTTTCTATAAATGTGAACTGGACCATTTTACTCCTGTTTTGAAAAATGTTCTAAGATTCCCTACAATCTATGTGGTGATTTTCAAATGTCTGTGCTTAAATATCTCTAAGGGTGAAGAAAAGGCAATCATGAAATTTCTTTGTCTTTGAGTTTTATCTTACAAATGTGTCTGAATGTTTCATTCACTTCACAATTTAAAAGGCTGTCTTAAAAATGTTACTATCAAGCAGAACCGATAGACCAAAATGTTGCATCATGTTTCTTTATATTCTGATAGAACACTGATATTACTTGCAAAATTCATCCATTTCACATATCCAAAAAGTATCAATCAAATACGGGCTATAGGGTACAGAGTATCAGGTGATAAAATTGTATGTTCCTTACTATATTTTATCTCTTCATGTGAGTATCTCTCACAGTAAATTGAATTTTTTGAGAGTAAGGACTCCTTATTATTCACTCTCATACTCCCAGTGACTAACATAAGGCTTACAACATAGAAGATGATGATAAAATGTGGACTAAATAAAAATGTTTGTTAACAACCATTTCAAAAGTTTATGCTGCGTTATATATTGCCATTTGAGTTCTTATTCCAGTAGTATCCTCCTCAAATCTATTATCTGCATTTCTTCAGTCACTGATCTTAAATACTAATCCAACATTGTTCCTAATTTTATATATTTGGCATGTATATGGCTTCCCAAGTTTTGCACAATAAAGTTTAAAAATCCAGACTCCTCCTTAAGCAAGATGTATAAGGCCTGTGGTTATCTGTCTTACATCTACTCTCACGTCAAACTCTTACTTGTCTGTTTTATATCTGCTCTTTCAGTTTGAACTCCTCCTCACCTATTATGTTTCTTCCCTCCCCCCCCATAATTCTGGACTCTTGCACTTGCTTTTACAGGTGTTTTTACATTTTGCCTAGACTTTCCTTCTCTCTCTAGAATCAAGCAAATTCCTATTCATTCTTCAAGACCCATTCCAGGCATTTCTATGTTTATGAAACCTTCCTTGACCTCCAGATATAATCGCTTCTCCTTGTGTGCAATCATTTTCCCTAAGTTATATTAATACTTCTATTCAGATTCTCCCCAAACTGTGTTCCAAGGAAACTAGTTCTGTAGGATGTTAACAAGTGCATTGCAGGAGGAAAAGGAAGCAGGAAATATACTAGGGTCGAAAAAAATAGATAAATTTTGTATTAAATAAAATTAAACAAGTGTTTTTGTTCTAGGAATAGTCAGACCCCTTTCAGTTCTCACATTTATTGGGTATCTTTAAGAGTAGACTTATAATATGTGGTGTTTTTCATATGTATTTCTCTGTGGAACCCATTTTTTAAAAACCACCTAAAGTCCATGGGACACAAGCATTGTACTAAATGTAGTTTGTGAAAACTCCGTTCTATTATTTCACTTATTATGATTAATTCCTTAAAACCTGTGGGCTCCTTGATATGAGGATCTGTGTAGTACAACATTGGTTACTCTTTGCTTAGTAAAATGTCAGTGATTCTTTGAATATTGACTTAGTTTACAAATTAAAATATTCTAGATCATATCTTGATATAAGATTTTAAAATGTACATTTTTTCATCCATCTTATTTTCTATGATTTTGTTTGAAGTAGTATATATGAACATTGGATAAATCAGTAAGGCATGTAAATAAGATGAAATTTATTATTTTAAGTGTTCTTTACCTATTTAGCAATTAGGGTTTTTCATCTGCTAATTTTCACTGTGCAGTGTATTTTATGTTAACAAACTTTAAAGGTAACATACACTGAAATTTTGTGTTTTTGATAATATCTGAAGTACTTATTGTTAGTAATTATTTCATGTTGTTCATTAGTTTGGACATTTTTCAGTTGGAATTTTATAAAAGAGAGACAAATTATTTTAACTGTATTCAACTCTATATTTAAAATATTTAATAGACAAATGGATGTATTTTAACTTGCACTCTAATAAAAATCTCTTTATAGTATAACACAAAAATATTAATATAGATAAATGGCAACATTCCATCAAGGTGTAAACGCAGATACTTAGATTTACTATCTGAAGTTTAGTTCTCTTCCATTCTAAGTAGACTGTCTATATTGCTGATCTTTGCTTTCATAGTGTATTTTAATGAACAACTGATTGAAAAACACACTAAGACCATTTCTACTCAATACCAACCCAATTGGTGACAAGGTAAATATTTTAATAAAAACAACCTGAATTTGTCTATTTGGTGCATATTAATTGGTTTGACTGAATTTCTTCAGTTGTTTCATTGAATTCACTAGTTAATCTCATTAAAAGAAATAAAAGTTTGGCAAACTTGTTTGCATGCACATTCTATCCCACTTTTTAAACATTATTTTCCTGGTGTTAGACCATAGCCTAAGAGGTCAGATATGCACTCCACTGCTATTTCCTTTTCTATTATTTCCCCTCTATGACATGATTATTTTCTTTGGTTTACTACTTTAAAATATGGAGAAATGATGATTTTGAGAGTGATGTTCTTAAGGAACATTGTAAGAGGATCATCAAAACACTATTTTCAAATAGAATTCTTATAAAACTCAGGGAAGCATTGAAGACTTGAAACTAAAGATCGATTCTTATTCATTACAAACATGGAACTATATTTTTATGAAGCAATTTGACACAAATTCCACACTTGTATTCAAAAATTTTATCTCCTTTCACTTTGAAGATACAGTTGTAGTCTTTTAAACTACTCTACCAATGTTCTATTCAAACCAGGAATACTTTGTAAGACTATTTCTATTCAAAACAAAGGAAAGGATTCAGGCTTATTTATACTGTTCACCCCAATTAAGTGATAAAATCAATAAAGAGAATGGGCTGTTTAAATACAAGTATTAATCATTCAGTTTTTTGTTTAACTTTTCCTTTTTATAATAAAAAAAAGATTATAAAATAAAAACATCTGGAATATCTCCCAGTAGAATTAATGTACACATTTAAACATCATGAAAATTTTAGGGTGCTTTTCATAGTAGCACTTCAACCCACAGTCAAGATCACTGTACTGTATCCACAAACTACATAGACTGATGGTTGCAGAAAAATAATGTTCTTTGATTAGATTGATTTGATAAGTAAACCAGTTTGGTAGAGAAATATTTACATTTCACTCATCAGATGTCAGTGTTCAAATACTATTTTTGTGTGGTTGTTTTCTGAATCTCAGAATTAAGAAGGAGCAAAGAGGACTCTAATCTAATCCAATCTAACTGCCAAATTAATAGCACCACCCTAGATATTTACTAATAAAGATCATGCCCTCCCCAAAAAACTGCTATGAATGTTCTCACCCGCAACTCAAAAAATCCCACATTCTTTGACCTTCTCTAAAGCTATCATGATTCATGTAAAGAGGTCACTTCTTATAGAGCAGTGATAGACTATTATATAAAATAGCATCTTCTGTTATTCCTGCTTTAAGTAGCAGTACTCAGTATTCAAAGACAGTGGGCCAACTTTTAAAAATTAAACTCTTCTCCTGGCTCTATGGTTATTTATTTAAATATTACGCATAACTGTTTTGTGAAAAAGAAATGTGCATATGTGCTTTGTTTGAAAACAACCTATGGATACCACAGCATAATATGCAAGAAGTTAGAAATCAGTCTGCAGTGTCTTCAGTAGGACTTTGAGATGCTTTGTTCGCACGGCTCATGCATTTTCTGTAAATAAACTTTGGGATACAGCGGAGAAAGACTGGTGCAAAAAAACCCAACATAGACAGACTGTGCCATGATGCCTTGTTTCATAGGCTAGAAATGCCAAAGAAAGTCACTTGATGTGAAAAGGCTAACATTAAAATAAAATCCAAATAAAATCCACCCTTCCAACACACACACATACACACAGGTATATACACACATGCACATAGTGGATTGCCATTACCAACAGAATCAGTTCTAGCTCCTTGACATGCCATTTATGACACCTTCAGTACCTGGTTCCAAACTGGTGGTAATGCTTTTCTTTGTTCCCTTGCTACTTTCCTTGATTTGCCCTACATTGTAGTCTAACTAGATAACGTACCATTCCCAAACTCACCCCCAGGTATTGTGGCTGTACTCCTCTCACATTCTGCCTCTCTCCACGGTACAATTTCCCCAGATGTATAATCCTACCAGTCACTCAGCGCCTAGCTTAAATGTTTCCTCCTCAGGGCCTAGCTTAAATGTTTCCTCCACCTAGAAGTCGTCTGTTCTTTATGATCAGAAAGAAGAAAAGCACTTTCTTTTTGATTTCCACATCACTTTTTAACTTTGCCTTCTTTCTAGGCCTTTCCATTTTCTCATTTCTATTATAGTTATCTGCATTTAGATCATCTCCTTTTTGAAACGGTGAGTTCTTTGGCATCAAGAACTA
>CAUYRT010023241.1:0-28646 GCA_963574885.1 Lepilemur ruficaudatus
GACTCTGTCTCAAAAAAAAAAAAAAAAAAAAGAAAGAGGAAGAGGGAAAGGAGGAGGGAAAAGAAGAGAAGGAAAGAAAAGAAAAAAAGAAAACCCACTAGAGAAATCCAGTGGAGCTCTGAGTTAACGCTTCATAAAGGTTTCTTTAGAAAAGTGTTTTTGTTCAAATGGTTCTCTGTAATGGGAGTCCGGTAGCTCTACTGGTTTAAAAGCTTTGTGGGTCTGTAGTAAATGTGCTGCTCTATAAATATGTACATTCCTTGCCTGCCTTTCACTGGTTTATCGTAAACTTTCAAACTCAGCAGGCATTGTGTTTATTCTGGAATAGAAACGACAGTCAAAGAAATTGTAGTGGTAAAAGGTGTGATATTCCAAACCACCTCAGTGATGGACAGGCATTTCCAGACAGGATATGGACCCTATTCCAAGCTATAAACACGCCTTTTTATGTATGGGGAGGACATCTTTTGGTGAGTTGGGAATCTTCTGGGGCATATGGATCATACCATGCTCACCCTTGCGTTTCCGCTAGCAAGCATGGTGGTGGGCACACTGTTGACCTTTAATCAATTGTTTGACTTGAATTTTGGTGCACGTCTCCGTTTTCCCTGTATAGAGAATTCATAGGTCAGATGTTCAGTGCTAGTTGTGTGGGTTCTAAATGAAAACCTTCCTTCTCGTTTACCAGCTTAGCAATGTAAAAATCAGTTTGAAAAATCTATATTTGTTATTCTCATATTCCGAATTTAGCACTGTTACTGTAAAAAGAAGAACATAGCTAAACCATATTGTAAAGTATTGTTTTAGGTGGTACAATAATTGCTGTGTGTTTTGTAAATTCGGTTTATTAAGACAGATCTATGAAGGACCCCTTCATATTAAAAAGCAATGGATTCTGGTAGTCTAGTTTCAGTTGCTGTTACCTATTAGAAAATAATCAAATCACATTTCTTTTAGAATATTCTGATTTAAAATTTCTGGCTCAAATAGGTGCGGGCCTATTGTGTTTCGAAATAAGTCAAGAGAAAAAACTGCAAAATAGGGTTGTCTGAGCCTCCCACTCTTATTCACATATCTTCTGGGATTTATCTATTTGGCTTTTGCACAGTTGATTCAAAGTCACCCTCCCAGAACTGGACTCATAATCTCCATTTCCAGGCCTACCTCTAACTTCCTGGCGTTGTTTTTCCCTCTCCTTTTCCAATTCTTAGCTAATAGCACCACAATTCAGTGGTCACAGCAAGCCATTTTCCTTCCCTTTCCTGCCTTGTCCAGTCCAACCCTCCCCGTCTAGCCCCCGCTCTGCTGTTGTTCTGATAGCTAACTGTTGTTCAGTTAGCAGTAACTTCTCAAATAGTTCTCAGCCCATATTCACCTGTTCATGTCCCCTTCCTATCCTTTCAGCTTCTGATCTCTTGCCTAGACTATTAAAATAATTGCTGAGCCAGCACTGACTGCTGTGACTAGAACAGGAATCTGACATTGGATGCATTGTAATAGTGACCTCTTCTAATGGCTTAACCCAAAGGGAAGGTTGACAGTGCAATTTAAGTCAGAGATAAAAGTCCCTTTAGGGCTTCTCTGGTCACATCCCCTTCTCATACGTCAGATCCAATCCGTGGACAACCCTGTAGGCTCCAGAAAATCCAGATTCCTACAACTGTCACAGTCTTCACTGTTTCTACGTGGTCCAATCCACTGTCATCTCTCCTGGGATCGTTGTAATAGTCTCTTAACTGGTCTCCTTCCATAGATGGTGCCTCCCACCAGCCAGAGAAATTCTGTTCCTGTGTCCATTCAGGCTCCTCTACTGGTTTTCTGACTCACTGGGAGTCAGAAGCAAGTCCATGGAGCAGCCTAGGAGACCCTCCCCGTCTAGCCCCCGCTCTGCTGTTGTTCTGATCTCATGTCCTGCTCCTGTCCCTGTACTCTCTCTTCTGTGGTTCCCAAGCACCCCCCGCCCCCCGCAAGCCCCAGCTCAGAGTGTTTTCACTGCCTCCTCCTGGAACATTGTTCCCCAGATATCAGAACCTACCGTCTCACTTCTTTCAGTGCCCTGCTCAAGTGTCCCCTTGTCGAAGAAATCTTCCTGAACATGCTTTTTAAAAAATGAACCCCTGCAAGCCATACCCTTCTCCCTACCTCATTTTTATGCATAGCATTTATCAACACCTAACCCAGGAGATGTTTTTTTTTGTTGTCTGTCCTGCTTCATGAGAGCTGAGAGACCATTGCAATCCCAGTGCCCAGCACAGACGCCAAAACAGTTGTTGACTTAATCAGTATCACTTCGGCGATTGTTATCTCACGCCTCTAGGAAAGGTAAGTTCTGGTTGTCTGGTTCTGTCAGACCATGTTCTAGAACAGAGCAGTGCTGCAGGAGTGATGGAAAACTGCCACCTTCCTGTGTCCTTGCCTGGTTTCTGAGGAAGTTTCCATAGAGGTCCACCTGAGCCTCTTGCCTGCAGGTCTGCTCTCTAGTCCCATCCCCCCCAACCCTTCCTCGTCACTGTCCTCCCCCCATCTGCCCCCCAATCCATCAGGCTACTCCTTCACCCCCAGCCTCATCCCTATGCAGTGCCCCACCGCACTGGACAGCAGATGCCAGAAAATAGCAAGTCACTGCTGTATTTGGGTCCAATCTTTCCCCTTTGTTTATCCAAATGCTACTTAATTATCCATCAAAATAGGCAGTGTGATAGTTAAATGCTCAAAGTCTGGAGCCAGGTTACACAGATTCCAAGCAGGTTCCACCACTTAGAGTCCTTGTGACCTAGGATAAGCTATTTTGCTGCTGTAAGCCTCAGAGCATCATCTTGCAGATGATGGAAACAGTCCCACCTTTCTGGGGTTATCATGAGGATTAAACTCAATAATTCTTTAACGTGCTTGTAGAACCTAATCCTAGCTAACATATTAAAAAAGTTAGGTAGTTTTTCACCATTATTTTCATTAAGATTTCTTTAAAACTCACATCTTGCATAAAACTCAAATTGTTCTCTTCCTTCTCAGAAAATTAGGTATCTTTTAGTAACCATTTTATTCAGTTGCACATGTATTAATTTCTTATCCTAATATAGGTTATCAACTCCTCCATGTCTTGTATTAATTTATGTATAAAATAAATATTACGTGCAGGTAGAAAGATTATATTTATCCACCCACCTCTTAGCCTTCCCCGCCTTCCTTCCCTGGCCTGTTTTTCTGCATAGCACTTCTGTCTGTCTGATTGACACATCACAAATTACTGTCTGTTCATTATCTTTCTAAGCTCCTTGGAGGGAGGAATTCATCCTCTAATGAAGGAAATTTCCAAATAAACGTAAGTAGAGAAGATAGTGTAATGAACCCCCGCGTACCCATCTTCCAGACTCAGCAGTTCTAAGCATCGTACCAGCCCTGTTTCATCTGTTCCCCACTCGCCCTCCCCAGCTTTGAAGTATTAAAAGCAAATCCAAGGTATCATGTAATTTGCCCACAAATACTAGAATATGTATTTCTAGCTGATAAGGACACTTTTCTTTATAACCATCACACAATTAGCATACCTAATAAAAACAGCAGTTTATTATATAGGACAATAGTTTTTTAATATCAACTCTTACCCTGTCTGTAGTCAAATTTCCCTGTTAAGGTGGGGGTTTTGTCTGTTTTATTCACTGCCATGTCCCAAGTACATAATAGGCACTGATAGTTAAATGAATTAATGAATAGGTTATATTCCAGAAGTTTATTTTCGGAAGACAGCTCCATAAAAGATATTATAAATGATGATTGTGATCTTGAGCTAATAAAAGAAAGGCCACTTGACTCATAACGTAGCTGAGGCATGGCTCTAATGTTCATGAGTACCGTGCGACTACCACCGGCGTCGTTCAGTGAGCAAATATCTTCCAAATGCTAACGTGGGATGGGCTGTCTTTGAACCTGACTCTCTTGCCTCAGAGGGGTCTGAAATCCCCCCGCCTCTCCCCTTCTTGAACAGGAAATGGAAGTCACATGATTCATACAGAGTTGGATGGATTGTCATTTGACTATGAGCTATACTGTTAGCTTGTTCTTCATCCACAAGATGGGGATAATTATAACTACCCTATGGGATTGTTATGAACACATATTAATAGTGGATAGAGTGTTACATGGTGCTTGGTCTTTAGCAGCTGTTCCGTGGACATTTGTGGCCTTTCCCTTGCTGCCAAGCCACTGTTGTTGGCAACCTCTAAGGCAAGAGTTCCCAAGACAGAGGGGAAGGCCCCTAAGTGTTGGCTGGGGGCAAAGGGCTACCAGTGGAAGCTGGCCCTCAACAGTGTCACCTCCACACGCCTCCCTGCCCTCCAACCAGTTTCTCTCTCTCTCTCTCCCTCTCTCCCCAACCCTCTCTTCCTCTCTCTCCCCACTCCCTTTCTCCCTCTCTTCCTCTTTATGTTGGTTCTTTAGGGTTTCCCATTTTTGTGGTGGTCTACTGTGGAATGGAGAAGCAGTGCTGCAGTTTACTCTGGTCAGTACACTGTCCTTCTGAGAGGTCAAAGAGTTTTTATTGCTATTAAGGAGATTTAAAGAAATACAGTTCTACCTTCTCTTTTGAGCAAATGCTGGGGAAAATTACATGAAAGTCAATTTTTCACTCTCCTCTAAGTTTGGAGGACTGTATCACCTCTCCAAAATTAGAGCTCTGTTCCTAAAAACCCCTGAATGAATGCCCGAATTACACTTCAGATGGATACCTAAGTCAGATTGTCGTCAGGCACGTTGGGCTCCTTAGTTAATTTTGATGTCACAGCTAGTCTTGTCACTACCCCATGGACAAATCATTTCTCATAGTAAGTTTAGATACAAGGTGTTTTTCCCTCTATCATTCATCTAGCTTGTGGAAATGCCTTTGCCACCTCATGGTTTGAAGTAGTTGCTCTGTATCTCCAAGACTGCACCTTGGTCCGAGGCACGTGAACTGGTATTGGAGGTGAATAAAGCGTTGGGTAACCTATAACCTCAGCAAAGCCCAGTCTCCCGCCATCGTCTGACAGAGGGTTTCAGAGCAGTAGCCCCAGCGCTGACAGCTTTGTCCCAGGACGTGCTCCTTGAGCTTTTCTCTGTGTTGCGTGTCCATGCCGGTCCCCTCAACAAGCCCCAAACCCAAGCTCTCTGTTCTCTGTCCCTGGGCTCCCTTACCCTCCAAAAGCTGGCGTCTGCTCTGTTCCTTTTCTCCTCCATTGCAACCCCTTCATCTTTCTGAATCTCCCCAATAGACATCTCGTAATATGCATTGACTTAAAATTCTTGTAAGAGAAAAAAACACACAGATGTAAACTCACACAGGCTAGAACTTCTTATGAGGAGAATCAGACTGAGGAGGGATTACGGTGGTCACGTCCCCTGTGAAGAAGGGAACAGAAACGCTACACAAGGAATCAGGAGCTGGGCATAAGGAGAATGAGAGCAGTGGGGGGGCTTCCTGTTGGCCTCCTGCCTGTTCCCCTGTACCAAGGAGTCGCAGATGCCGGGCTGATTGGTACGGGGATGGCGGCAGCCATGGTGATGATAGCCAGCATTGATTTGCACTTACTGGTCCAAGTAAAAGGCTTTGCTGATTTCACGCTCACAAGCACGTTGAATACATGCAATGATTCCCATTTCACAGATGAGGTGACTGAGGTAAGATAAAGGCTAGATAACTTGTCCAAAGATGCCTAGGTAATAATGGCATTGTTGGAATCAGTGACCAACAGACTAGCCCTAGATCTCATGCTCACAGTACGCTTGGTGTTATGAGTTAGCACTACAAGTGAGGAAAAACAAAACAATAGCTTAAAAGAGAGAGAAATTCACTTTTTTCTCACAGATCTTAGTAGCTCCAGGGCTAGTAGGTGGCTTTTTGCAACTGGAGACCAAGCTCCTATCATTTGGCCCTGAGAGATGTCACATTAATTATGGACAGCCATATACCCAGTTAAAACTGAGGATTGTAATATTGTAGCAGATAAGGTAATGCTTTTGAATTTGTCAATAAACAACCTTTGCCAAAATGAAAAGTCCTGGTTGTCAATTAACCACTAGCAACTAATATTTATTTGTACTTGAATGGGGCATCCCATCAGATGTTAAATATTTTAGATACAACTTCCTCCTCTACAGAAGACACCCCAATAATTAAGTGCTTTAGTAGCTACCATGTACCCCAGCTTTGCCTGGCGCACGTGCAGTACGGTTCAGCGATGCCAGCCACAGGCACCCTTGCCTCTGGATTGCCTCATCTTGCAATGGTACTTTCCTTTTCTTTTACAAGTGAGCTGTCTCCAAACTAGCTACTCTTTCTTGCTACAATAATACAATCCTCAGTTTTAACTGGGTATATGGCTGTCCATAATTAATGTGACATCTCTCAGGGCCAAATGATAGGAGCTTGGTCTCTAGCTGCAAAAAGCCACCTACTAGCCCTGGAGCTACTAAGATCTGTGAGAAAAAAGCATTATCTTCTGGAGAGGAAACTCCTAAAGATGCTAGTCATCTTAGGATATCAATCATTCATGACAACATCAGGAAACACCTGAACACTGATATGGACTACCTTCTCTCGTTCGGCTTAACGTCTTGTAAGAACATGACCCTCTGACAAAGAAGGTACTAATCAGGCTCTTGTTTGAAGGACTCCACATTTAGACTGAATTGATTAATCACAGAAATGATTGAGGTTATAATATTCTCAATCTACCATGATAAAAAAAAACACTGAATAAATGCTGAAGTTCTAGAATTAAGACCTAAATTGAAGGAGGTATGATTTACATATTATTGAGAAGGTTAGAAAGAAAATAAAAAACTTGGGAAATAATGATTTTTGCCAACATTGAGAATGTGAAGTGTAATTGAATCAAATGGTAGAGTTTCAGACATTTAAATTCTGTCTATTTTGTTCCGTTGCATATTGCTAGAGAATTACAGGAAATCCTTTGTAACAGGGTATCCTGAGTTTGGAGAGTTTGTTAAGTTAAAAAAACACTCATTTGGTGGTTTGCTTCTGGTGAAGATTATAGAATCCATTATGCTTCACTGAGTTTGAAGAATAACAATCACTTTAATCACACTTCTTTTCATGGTGGCCCAGAGAAGAATTAAGAGACTTCCTTTTTAAAGAGTTTTTGCTAAGACAGCACTTTTATCCTCCAGTTGAGTCAATGGAATTGTTGTTTCTATTGGAATTTCAAAATCAAACTTGATGCCCTAGTGAAATTTAAAAGTAAATTGATGAGAAGTAATTAACCAGTTAATTAATAGTGTAGCCACATAAACTTGTACTTTTAAATGTTTTTAACTACTTCAAATGGCTGGGGGCTTTTAGAAGAAAACTGTATATGTTAATGTCATGAAACCCTTGGAAGTACAGAACTCTAAATCTCCGCAGACCTCAGTAAGATTTTGGTCTAATTTAAATGTGTTTATCTCTTTCTGGGCTGCCCAAGAAAGTTAAGAACAGTGATGCTGATGGTTAAGTGCTGAATACAGCTGCCAGCAGGTCTAAGTCAGCTTATGAAGCGAGGCAAGAGAGCCTCCACCAAGAGCTTATAAATGCAAAGGATTTCCTTCCATTCTCTGAGCACATTTGACAGACAAACCCACTGCAGCTTATTGATGGGCATATCAGCAAGCATTGTTTTGTGTAAGGCCTGGGGTGTGGGAACAGGTCTCAAGGGGAAAGGGAATATATCCAAACACAGGGGCAGTAGGAAGCTTATATGGGTGTTCTGGTTAATGTGTAACAACCTGTTGGACGGGAGTGGGGGGCTGTGTGTGTGTATACACACGAGACATACATATGCACGTATACATATACGTTTATTATAAATTATACTGACATAATGTGTGACACACAATTTTCACATAATAATAAAAATATAAATTGATTCTCATAGATACTTTTGTTGATGTTTGCCGAACTTCTTATATTTGTAGCCAGCCTATTAATAAGTGAATGTAGTTTTGACGTGAATATTATTTGATGTTTTGTTTTACATTAATGAGTAAGACAAAAGTAGAACAATGAGGATGCCTGTCAGAACCTCACTCATGCGTCCATGACATGAGTGACTCCTCTGCTGAATTGGATCATTCTTTTTGAATGCTGGATGAAGATTTTGTCATTTTGGGGGGTGCTATGTATACAGTGTAATGGCTACAGACACAACACACCTTTACGTTTACTCTGTATTATTTACATTTTCTCCGTCACTTTCTTAGACAGAAATAAAACAAACCAAGCCCTGATTTATGTGTTTGCCAATATCCATGGTATAAATATTCCCACCGTGACTGTTACGAAGCTGCCAGTGTGACATTACTGAATGCAGAGGGGGGAAGAGATGTGCAATGTCCCACTGTTAATAGATACCAATAACCTCAGGAGCATAGATAACGGTAAAATAGAGTGAAATAACTAAGAACTGATGAGTTTTGAGCATTTATACCTTTCTTTTTCTTTTTTTTGTGGGTTTGGTTCTAGATATACCTTTCTTTTTAATATGATTTATTTAATTTTAAGCTTATATTACTTACTTTTTAACAATGGCTTTGTTTCACAACTGGCTCACAAAATTCCTGAGCTTTAGCAATCGGCTCTTGTGAGTTGGGAAGGAAAAGTGTCTTGTGTATAAGAGTGTAGTCTTTTGCACAGTAGAGAGACACATGGGAGGAACATCCCTGAGAGTGGCCATGAGGGGAGCTGCCACCTCATGAAACATATTTTGAAAAGCAGTGGCAGTTTTCCTGCATGTGTTGGGCAGGTACATTTAGGCAACCAAATAAACATGGTTTTCAAATTACTAAGGACAATTAAAATCCAAAGGGTCGACAGAGCTCCTGCCTAGCCATTGCTGGAGACCTCCTGTCAGTTACCCTGGACACTTTTTAATTTCTTGGTGGGGTGAGGAGAGCAGTGGTTAGAGGGAGGGCAGGCAGTGCTAAGCTTGTGAAAAATCTGAGCATGCAGATAGAAAAGGAAAGAAATTACGGAAAGGGAAGAACAGTTTGGACTTGCTCTGGGGACAGATCCTAGATTTTTGACGCAAGTGGTACTCTTTCTCAAAACTCACCCGTTTGAGAGATCCGTTTGGGTTAGAGACATGCAGGGTTGGGGAGGGAGTTCGAAGGTCATCTCAGTTCTGCACTCAGAGTTCCCCTTTCCAGCTGTCTGTGTGCATCTCTGTGGCTTCAGCACTCTCGCCTGCCTTTGCCTTCCCCGCTCTGCACCTGTCCGCGCTCTTCCCCGTAGATGCCTTTGCGTTCTTTCATTCTCCCTTCTTCTGCCTTGGTAGAGATTTTTTTTTTTAGCATTTTCCATCCTTGTGTCTTTCTCATTCAGCTCAGCAAAGTGATGGCTCTCAGCATTGATACTCTCTTAGAGGGCAATAGAAATTTACAAAACTAGACATAGGTGTTTTTCAGACGCAATTTGATTTGAATTAATTCAGTGTTAACTGCTTTATTCCCAATGGCCACCGAGGTCCTCCATACTAAGGGAACAGGCGATGAAGGGGCAGGAAGGCAGTTTGGGAGCAGCGAGCTGTTGCAGACCTAAGGCTGGCTTTTATGGAGCAGGAGTCAGAGGAGGTAGAGGGGAAAATAAGATAAAATGCATGCTTCTGGATGCTTTCTTTAGTCATGAAAGAAGAAAGGCTGTTTTTCTTCTCCCTCCCACTTTCTATTGTTCCCAGGGCTCCAGTGACTGGGGCTCAGAACAGTTACCCTGCTTCTCATAGGAGCGCATTGTCAACACCGGCTCTGAGTTCTAGCTGGGAGGCAGGACGTCTAGCACACAGCCCATGTGCTGCTTGGACTGCTTATGGTTTTGAGCATACGTTGATTTCTTTTTCTCAAAAGATGTGTTTCGAGTTAAGCAGAGTGTTTTTGTAGATGTTTGTTATCTCTCATTAATACCAACATTTATGCTGCTGTATTTTCTATATACATGTTATGTTTTATTTGATCACAAGCACACAGTCATTATACTTTTTATATTTTTATTGTAGTTTTCCTCTTTGCATTTATTTTTATTGTGTTTACAGTACTGTGTATGTTTTGATAACTTTTATTGTGTTTTTAATCTGAAAGGGGGATTTTTGTGTGGGTGAAGGGAAAGGAAAATACTGATTCTGGTTTGGTTGTTAGAAATAATTCTAAGCCTGTGTTTCGCAAAGCCCTTGACTGGCCACAGGCAGGAAGCCCTAGGTGCTGGGCAGCCTGACAGTGTCCCTACCCTAGGAAGACACTGCTCCAGGAGCACACTGGCTCTGCCAACTCCCAGCCACACCCAGGCCAGACCTGGAGGGTCCTGATCGGGCAGAAGATTGGAGCTGCAACCTGGCCTGTCCTTTGTTCCCCCAGACCCCTTCGGTATTTGTGCAAGAGGGGAAGGGCTCTGTATAAACACTGTCACTCCCTCTGTGACCATCGGGCATTCCACACCGACTTAGTCCAAGCGGAGGGTGAATAGAGCCAATTGTGTGTGCTATTTTGCTTGTCTTTTAAATTTCTGGATCTTTTTGATTCGAGTTACCTATTTTTTTTAAGTTGTCTAGACTTCTGCTGTTATGAAGAGTATATGTATGTATGTGTGCGTGTGTGTGTGTGTGTGTGTGTGTGTGTGTTCATTCAGTAATTGTGTGCCTGTTTTGTGCCAGGTGTCATTTGTTAGTTGTACCAAGCACTTGGAGTGTAAACTGAGGCTCTGCCCTCGTAACATTTGCATTCTCTGCAAGAGACATCACAGACGAGGAAACATCAGATGATATCAGGAATGATCAATGGAATGAATTGGGATTGGGGACAGAGGTCTCTTTTTTTTTTTTTTTTTACTAATACCCAAATAAAACCCATTTGTTGATAACCAGAAGAAGGAAATAAAACTATGCAATTTATCCTGCCTCTGCAAAGAAGGGAAAACCTCTGGCCTCTCTTGGATTGACTCTCCAAGTTCCTTGACATTAGTCTCTCTGTGCCTCAGTTTTCTAACTTTAAAATGAATTTATTAATAATAATGGCAACAAACTCCTGGAGTTGTTGCAGAGAGTAATTGAGTTAATACTGGCAATTTGCTTAGAATAGTGCCTGGCAAGTAGTAAGTCCTCAAATGTTAGCTGTAATCTTGGGTAATAATGATTGTTGGTGAGTGTCCAGCACTTGTGCAAGGAGGCCTTAATCCTGAGTGTCAGAACACTACAGCTGCTGCTTTGCTGGGAGACAATAAGAAAGTCACAGCCTGTGAACATCAGCTTCCCTCTATGAAAAATCGGATCATATTAATCTACTTCAACTCAGAGCATTTGTCATGCAAATCAATTTAAACGATATGAGTACACAATTTGATAACTGGAAAACACTAAACCAGTGTAGATGATGTTATTGAGCAATAATGGGGAGCAAGGTGACCTATTTAAAGTAGCTAATTATGAATGCTATCCCCGTATACATTTGTAATTATTTATGCTACACCTCTTGTTCACTTCACTTTGATGCTTAGGTAACTTCACTTGAACACGTTGTGATTCACTGCCTGGTCTTACCACATCGTGTCCGGTACTGTTGCGTTTGTGCAGTTGACCTTGAGCTGTAGGTGAGAGACGCACGTTTGACTCCAATTCACATTTGAGTATCTGCTTCCCTTACTGGTCCCTAACCTGACCCCCTCCTCTGAGAGTTCTGTCTGGGGTCTTCTTGGTTTTGTTAGCCAATGCTTCATGTTATATCAGATAGAAGGAAGCAAAGAGTTGAATGAGAGTATCATATTGTGGGGTATCAGAAATTTTGTTAAATGAATGAATTTCAATAAAATCAAAAGTGTTATATGAGCATTTATTGATATTATGTATAAGGCACTATTCTAGATGCTATGACAAGTGGCAATTTTGGCCCAAAGATAAAAGAATAATGAATTAGTATGTTATACTATCTACTACAACAGAGAGGAAACATTCCCAGCATCCATATATATATATTTTTTTGTTTTGAAATTTGCAAAAATTCAAAACAACTGGAGACACCAGGCTGTTTTCCAGTGTGTAGGCAGCTTGCTGGGTCACCCATCCTGTGCCCTGTCCCCCGCTATCCCCACCCGCTGTGGGCAGTCTTTGGTGCCAGAGCTTCTGAGGCAGCTTAGAGCTACCTCAAGAGTCCTCCCCACTGTACCACTGTGCTGAGGCAGGAGACCGGGCTGAGCGTGGGAGCCCCCCTTCAGGCAGGCCAGTAGACCTTACTCAGAAGATGTTTCTGCCCCCTTACCAGCCCCACTCCCAGTGTAGAGTTAGCAGGAACCTCTCAGACCCATCCGTTAATCCCCTCCAGCAGGTTTTGTTACAGGAAATTTTGTTCCTACAGGATATGTTGAGACATTCTCTGCCGTTAGTTCATTGTCAAATGTATTGGTGATATTTTGCCACTGCAGGAAATTGGATAATTTTCCTTTAAATTGAAATAAGACATCAGCAAATTGTTTGTTTCTAGACCTGCTGAATGTTTGATACTGTGTGAGGCCTTCTTAGGGGATAGGAAAACAGCAGGGGAGTTCTATAGTAGCAAGGAGAAAGACTTGGTCAGCTGCATTGTCTGAGCCAGTCTGTCAGAGAGGAGTGGTCCTTCCTTTTGTGTCTCATAGATATGCATTCTCAATTAGCATCTTTTTTTTTTTCCTGTAGGAAATGAGCACACTAGCTCACCGAGGCCACTTCTGTTGTTTGTGTTAAGTATCCTGTATGTGGATGACACATTCTTGAAGTTTCACTTCTCTTTCCCCCAAATCTCACTTGAGTATAATTCATCAAATGACACTGAAATCACATCTGATGTTATCATGCCTTAAACCACACAGGTGCAGCCAGAAAGAGGAAAATAGATGGGAGATTTTTTCCTTTTTTTCACTTAGCAAGTTAAATAACCTTGGGTGAAAAAACTTGACCTGGTTTTGTGAGAGCTTGTGCAGTTGGGTCCTTCACTAGCGCTGTACGATCCTCCGTCAACGCCCTTCTGATGGAGCACGCGCACCATGCACTTAACAAGTGTGGCGTGCCCTCTGGGGATCGGGCATGACCGTCTCGTGCAGCCTGCGATGACCGGGGATGAGGCAGGTGAACTGACGTTCTCTCTAGTTTTCCAGTGGGAAACTCAGAGTCTCACAGTCATGCATTGTGGAAGGAGAACCAGAAACTAGTCATTTCCTCTTCCGATCTAGCGTTCAGACCTTGCCCGTACTGTGTACGGATGGGAAAGTTGGCCCGGACCTTCCCTGTGTGCCAAGCACGGTGTGCGTTGTCAGCCTGTTCGCAGGGCGTGTGCTCTCTGATCCTGTGGCCCCGACACCACCTCTGTGCCCACCTGCAAACCTGTCACCTGCCTCTCCGGCTATCTGAGGCTGCAGTGACCCGTTTACCATGCTGCCCCTGAGCTATGAAGTTTTATTGGTCACCGTGTATGGGTGTGTATGATGAAGTTTTACATCAACTTAAAAACATCTACTTAAGGAGGAAAATAAAATCTTCAACATGTATCTTAAACCTCCAGTTAGGCTGAGAACAGTCATTTACGATATGTCACAGCACTTGAGCTGGATGGAATAATGAACACCGTATCAGATTAATGTATTAGATTGTCGGTTTCTTAAACTTCTGGAATAAGTTTCAATTTCATAGCAATTGAAAAGGATCATCTATGCCAGGCCCAGTCCCTGTGTGAGATCCTGCAGTGACTGCCTACTGCCTGTAGAAGTTAGTGCAGATTTCTCTCTCTGAGCCTTGTCCCTGTATAGTCACCAGCCCGTTCTTCTAGCTCTTTCCCCAGTACTGCCCTGTGCCCAGCCCTGGGCTCCAGGCTGTCTGAAGGTGCTAGGCCTTGGGCATGGCAGTACCTGCCCTCAGGGCCCTCCTGCCCCACTGTCCCCGCTCTTTGTCTGCAGGATCCTGTCCTCCCCGCTGCCCAGGGGACTCCCACTGCAGGAGAACCTTGCCTCCCTGCCCACACCCTCAACACCTGAGCCTCAGTTTCCCTCTTTGCTAGGTTCTGTAAGGATAAAACAATACCTGATAGGTTGTTGTGGAGAACAAATGAATTAATTTCCGAAGTGCTTGGCACGGGACCTGGCACAAAGTGAGTACTCAAATGCTGGCTTCCAGTGTGAATAAAAATGATTGGGTCATGTGCACGTCACCCCCATTCCGACTCTGTAACTCCTCGTGGGGAAAGGAGGCATCTAGCAGTGTGACTGCTGCAGGGCCGTCCCCTTTAAGAAATTCAACCGGGACAATGTTAGTTTGCAAAGAATAGTAGGGAGACTGCTATTAACATCGTGGTTACTACTCTTACAGGCATAGTGATCAGTTCTTCATCCTTACTTCAAACAGAAATTTTTGGATTTCTGTTTGGCTTAAGGAGTGAGAGGGACATTCACTGAAAACTTTCCATGCACCCACACGTTCACATAATTTTGGGTTTTTTTCTGAGTTGTCACCACAGTCGGCCTCACGTCAACAAGGTAGTGTTAGCTGTGGTCTCTAATGAGGAAATGAACCCCAGAAGTAGGGACCTCACTTCAAAGCCACCCTGTACCGAGGGAGAACTCCATATTCGAAATCCAGTTTGTCTGAAAAAAAACCCTGTGGTTTTTCCCATAACAGCTAAATGTAATGGATGAACTTTGATTGAATCACAGATTTTTTTAAAAAAAACTGTAAAATAATGGTAGAACAGTGTATTGATTTGCTAGGGCTACCATAACAAAGTACCATAGACTAGGTGGCTTAAACAACAGAAATTTATTTTCTCACAGTCCTGGAGGCTGGAAGTCTAAGATCAAGGTGTTGGCAGGGTTGGTTTCTTCTGAGACCTCTCTCCGTGGCTTGCAGATGGCCTCCTTCTTCCTGTGTCTTCGCAGGGTGTGGTCCCTCTCTGTGTGTCTGTGTCCTGTTCTCCTCCTCTTATGAGGATGCCAGTCATATTGCATTAGGACCCACCCTGATGACCTCATTTTAACTTAATTCACTTTTCAATTAATTACATGTCTCTAAATACAGTCACATTCTGAGGTGCTAGGGGTTTGGGCTTCAACATGTGAATCTGGGGGGCACATAAATCAGCCTTTGACAGACAGGCAGCTGATGAACTTTGAACGTGGACTGGCTATTAGATGATGTTATGGAATTCTTGTTAATTTTCCTAGTTGTATTAATGGCTTGTGGTTCTATAGGAAGCCTTCGTTTGGGGGGTGCATGATGAAATATTTTGGGGTGATGAGTGAGAGAGAGCTGCACATTACTTTCAAGAGTTTCCATAATAGCAGAAACGTTTGTGAGGGTGATGAGAAAACAGTAATGCCACCACGGTGGGGAGAAAATGAATACAACAAAGGCAATGGATAAGGGTCTGTTGTCCAAAATATATAAGAACTCCTGCAGGTCATCAAGAAAAACAAAAAGTAGGGGGAATGGGGAGGGCCCCTATTTTATTTCCATTAAGGAAGGGTAGAGAGAGAGGTCCAAATAAAGCGTATTTTCTTCAGAGGCCTTCAAGCAAAGGTTCAGGTTCCGAGCTTCAGAGTGATCCTTCTGGAAGGAGCATTGACCATGCTGACCTTGAAAGCTCCATCAACGCCTCGAGGTTAGGAGTCAGCACTGGTCTGTGTGTTTGCCTGTGAAGGAATGTTGAGGACACTGTGCCATGTGCTCTGTCTCTGTTCACTGCCCGGTGCCCCCGAGGAAAGGGGCATCTCCAGACCGCTGCACCCACGTTGGCCAGCTCACTTTTCCTGACCCCACAAGGGCTTCAGGTGTACCCCATTGGCAAGCACTTTTTTGTTTTTAAGGTTCAGTGATGACGCCAGCCAGTGTTATGGAACAGAGCTATAATAAGTAAAGCTCTTTGAGCAGGTGCCTACCAATTCCAATTCAAAAGGCTCAAAGACACACAGATAATTCAAGCCCATTGTTTGAGATCCTTGAGAGACAGTATCCTACCAAGTATTAGGAGTATTTCTGTTCCATTTGCATCCGGAAACTGTGTGTGTGTGTATATGTGTGTTTTCTGTTTTTACCCTCAATGGCTATATGAAACTATCTGAAGTTAAATACATTTGCACTCAACCATTAGTAAGCCCAGGAAAGCTATGAAAGAAAAGTAGCAAATAAACCATTCTTTATAGTGAATGGGACACTTTGGGATGAAAGGAAGAGGGAAAAGCCACTGTCTAGACTCTGTGGTGTGGGGAGTTCTCTTGCAATAGATCAAGGGAAGAAGAGTTTGCTCACTGACCCTGTTTCTGGAGATGTGATCTAACAAGTTAAGTCAGTGAGTCCGTAACAGACATGTTTGTTTATACCATGTCAAATTCTGGACAAAATATTTATCTGAAAGATGAAAATATTTAGATCTTGAAAGGCGTTTTTGTGGCAGTCAGAGATGGAAAGTTTTTAATCATTTTTCTTCCTAAGCTGTATTTATAATCTACAAAATCTTCTCTTAAATAAACTGTCCTTATGAGAAACTCAAAACCATCACTTACTTATTGCTGCTCCTGAATTTTGCTAACATTGCAACAATCTCTGTTCTAATTGTAAATTTTTCTTTTGTTCAAAAATAAGGTTATCAGGGTTTTTTCCATTGAGAAGAGTGAACATTTCCGCAGACTATTGTGGTACAAATCTCAAGGTTTGTGAAGACAAACGAAACTTGAGCTTATAAATAACGGTGGCCTTTCAAAAAAAAAAAAAATCAACACCAGCATCATTTTTGAGATGAAAATTTAACATCTGTTTTTCTTGTGGGGAACTGTACTTTTTGTAACCTTAATCTTAATAATAATTTTTTAAAAAGCCTTTACTAGTCACAAGTAGAAAGTTATAAGAATTACTACATACTTGAAAAATCCAACCCTAACACATAGATTTTGTTTATTAGGGTCACAGTGTTAAAAAAAAATTGGATATACATGTGTCCTGCCTGGCAGAATTGCACATAAATATCTGTGTCAACATATGTTTGCCACAATTAGAAAAGGTTTCCATCACGCTTTTGCCTTGAGCACTAGTGGAGGAGTTTATTGCCATCTGTAATCATTAGGAACTTAAATCCCAGATTACATATATAATAATAAACAACTGCTGCTTTGTTGCCTTCCAAACACATTGCTGTGCAACATTCAGGGAGTTTTATGGAATGCAGGCTTTATTCTGTGTGTCAAGAGCCATTATAGACCTACATTAAGATTTATTTTTAATGATATCCTTGTAACCCCAAGATAATGGGGTTTTTAAATAGAGCCTGCTCATGTACAGAATAAATATTGCAGACTTAACTATTCTTTGACATGTGGGCAACAGATTGAACTCAAATGTTTTAACGGTTTGGTAATACATGGGTGTCGCAGGCAGTGCTGTTGCTGAGTAAAACTGAGCAATGAAGCAATGATGTAGGCATTTGAACTTCCACTTTGAGAGGTTTGAAATGTTACATGTTTCTGGTTGTTTTCTTCCGTGAGTGGAATCTTCTGTTTTATTGTAAATTGCCACTGCTGTTTAATGTGTATATTTTTCTTAGTATAAATTTCAAAAAGGATGTTGACCCAGGAGGAAACCCCTTGACTGTAAGAAGAGCATAAAGTAGCAGCTTTCCTCACATAGGACTTTAATCCTGGTTTCTCTTTAGATTCCTTTGAGATCAATTTTCAAAGAGTCCTCAGCAAATGGACATTTGTTTGGGGATGGTATGTACCTAGGAAAACACACACACACACACACACACACACACACTTGTCTTTGCTCCACTGTTCTGCACCCTCTGTATCTGGATTAGGTATTAACTGGATGTGGCTGGAGGTGCTTGGGCTGAATTCATTTAGTTCGATGGAGTTGGTTAATATTCTGCCTCTACTACTAACGATGTTATAATCTAGCAGAGAGGATAAAATGATTGCACAGACCATCCATTGAATTATCCTGTAGAATAAGGCCCTGTGTTGTAACAGCATCCCCAGGTAATTCATAGGTTAGAAATGCCCTACTGCAGGTGACGAGTTAGAATGTCGTGCTGTCATCTGTATGCAAAGATGATGTGGCCTTGGAGAGGGCTGGAAAGCAGTAGGAGTGGAGAATTCATCCAAGAGAAAGTGCGTGTGACGCATGCATGATGGGGCACAGGAGACCTGATGAGAGACTGAGAGAGAAAAACACCAAAGGTTCTAGACTGGGAGACTGGCCGCCACTAGCCACAGTGGCACAACCAGCCATGGAGCCAGTTTGGACGAGAAGAGTAGGATTCACCAACACCAGTGTAGGGCTTGAGATGACTTCAGTACAGCCCGGTGGTGCGTACTCTGGCCAGTCTGAAATAGAAGACTGGACGTAGGAACACATTGCTGCTTGAAGTGTATGCTCCTGCAAGCCATTTGACAATGTGTTGCATATCCTCGGATGTTCGTACCCTTTGACTCAGTAATTCCATTTTAGGATATACCCTAAAGAAATAAACCTTTCTGTACAACTGATTCTATGCAAGGTTTTACACTGTACAACATTTAAACAACCTAAAATTTTCATACTAGAGGATTGGATAAGTTATGGTACGCTCAGACAAGGGACTAGTATGTGCAATTAAGATTTCCAAAAAATAGCTATGATAAAATTAAGACCTTTCAGACGTGTAAGAAAGGAAAGGTTAAAATCAACATGGAACCATCTATTTAAAAAAAAAAAAAAACAAGTCAATACTGCACAGAAAAGAATGGTAGGAAAGTAGACCAAAATAATAATAGTTATGGTTATCTTTGAACTTTGTCACTTTGATTTTTATTTTATTTATACTTTTCTGTGTTTTGGGGGATTGTCATATTATTCAATATTATTTAAATCAGGAAAAAAATTATTTGTTAAGTAAAAGTCAAAGATACTTATGTGGTTAGCCTCTTCCCAGCAGGAGCGCTTGAGGGGGATCACCGATGATACCATCCTTTGTCCTTGGGCGGTGCTATCCACAGTGCTCTCCTCAAAGCAGTTTCTACCTTGTTCAGCAGGGAGGCCAAGTGAAGAGTGGTACCCAGGGGATCGGGTACCGCTAGAACTAAGGTCCCAGTTAGGACCTTAACTTTAACTTAACTCTGGGTGTGACAAGAAGCCACCGATGGTGTTTGAACCAGGAGTGCCTATGAGCAGAATTGCCCTGGCATCTGTGTGGAGAATCAGCCCGGGGGAGGCAGGAGATTGCAGAGCAGGAGGGGACTGTGGCAGTCGAGATGAGAGATGATGGGTGTGGATCAGGCTGGGGGCTGTAGAAGTGGTGAACCGCGGTCGAGTATCTGCTGAGAGTGGAGCCGACAAGGTTTGTGGGTAGCTTAGTTGTGGGGCATTGGAAAGCAAAGAATAAGGAATAAGGCCAAGGACGTTAACCCAAACATCTGAGTGTAGCTGACACCACTTGCTCAGGTGGGGGACGCAGGGGAAAAGCAGATTAGCAAGGGAGGGAAATTGGGACTCAGGGTTTGGTCATGCTAGATCTCGAACAAGCATCTCAACTTTTAAGTGGTGGTGCCAGGTCGGCACTTGGATCTGTGAATCTAGCATTCAAGAGAGAGAGCAAAGGAGGAATACACACCTGAGAACTATCAGCAACTCAGTGGTATTGACAACCACCGGGCCAGGTATCTGGGAGAGCATGCAGACAGAGAATGGGCCAGGAGGCTGGTCTCGGGGCACCCTGGCACTTAGAGATGGGAGGAGAAGGAAGACCAGCCCAGGAGATGGGGAAGGAGCTGCCAGCAAGGGAGGAAAGCCAGGAGTCTGTGGTCTCCTGGAAGCCAAGGGAAGAAAGTACATCATGACAGCTGAGAAGCCAAGGAAGATGAGAGGGGTCAGTCATTGTTTTTGCAACAAGAAGGTCACTGGTAACCTTGATAAACAGTTTTGATGGAGTGGAGGGGGTTAAGTCCTGATGATCCCTCTTAGGAGAGAATGTTGAAGCTCTTGCCGATTTTACCAAATACTGTGGAAGAGCAGGAGGAGGCAGAGAAACTTTCACAAACCTAGGAATATGAAACCTCATGGAGCGCATGTTTCTGGATCTTCTGAGGCTGAGTCATCTCAAGGCTTCTAGGCCCCGGGTCATTCTCCAGCCTGCTTGGGGTAAATGTAGGCAGCAGCTGCAGCTTTGCGGGTCTGTCTCTGTCACGTGGCGGCTGATCGCCCCAGTTTTTCTCTCTCTCTGAATTAAAGCCATGAAACCAATTCCACCTGCCTTCCATCCAGCTCCTTCCTCCCCAGCTCTGCATTTGAGCTGCTTTCAGGTGGCAGACAGACAGGGCTGCGGGTAGTGATGCAATGGAAGCTGTTGCCCTTCCAGGAACACCCCGTCCCCTACACACAGGGAGTACTAGGACCCTTAGAGGCCCAACATGACAGCCACACCCAACACCTAGTGAAGGTGACAAACTCTTGTAGCTTGGAGACTCATACCACAGTAGGAGCATCTTTAGGTCACCTAGCAAGATGCCCAACGTGACTGAATGGGTAAAAGAGTTGTAGGAAAATACAAATTCTAAACTTGCATTTCAGAACACGTCTTCCCCTGCTGCAGTGGATTTGGGGGCTTTCCTTCCTCTTGCAGGAAACTGCTCCTGCTTACAGATGCCTCAGCATGGCTGGGGGCTCCTGAAGAGGGGTCTGAGGGGGAGGAGAGGGCTGCAGAGGAGGAGAGGGTTAATGCAGGGGTGCACGTAAGGAGGAGAGCCCCAGGGGGCTGGCATAGGGCTTGCTAGGGGCCAGCTGTCTGCTTCGTCACCGCTGCCACCAGCCTGTCCACCAGAGCTTCTCTGCTCTCTGGCCTTCTGAGATCATCAGAACAGTCTCACAACTTCAGGACTCTGGTTCCTAAAACAAGCATGCAGCATTTCTGACATTTTCTGAAGAATTTTTGCTGCAGTTAGCAAAAGGTCAACAGTTTATAGTTCTCTTCTAAAAGATGCCTATGTTATAATGTTCATTGGGGGAAAAAAAAGGTCAGAGTACACTAAATTGTTTAATTTCCATTCTCCATTATAAACAAACAGTGAAAACTGGAAGGAAATTACCAAAGTATTAGCCATGATTCTCTTTGGATTATAAGTGATGGTTTTCCCTCGGTTTTCTTTAATCTCTAGACTTTGTGTGTGTGTGTCTATTCTTTTTATAGCTAAAAAAAGTAAATTTAAAGATTTCTTTCAAAGTTTCTCTTTTTGTCCACTTTTACCATCGGCCTTGACCGGCTATGTACTCAGAGGGCTGCTCTCAGGATCTTGGGTGCCTTGGTCGTGGGTGCGGTGGGACGTGTGGACAGAGGGTGCTGAAGCTGCTGTCCCTGCCACCCAAGGCCCACAGGTGAGAGCTGCGCGGCCGGCTGCTCCTCTCCACCGGCTTCTCTTCCCTCGTCCACTGTGCCTGGTTCTCAACAGGGTGGCAGGAGCACACCAGCTAGTGAGGAAGATGTCCTGGGGACATTATGCAGTAGCAATAAGCAGAGATATGAGAGAATAATGTAGCAAGCGTTTCGTTCGTACACAGGCAGTGTTGGTGGTGGGAATACTGGTAGTTGAAAGTGGGGGAGATTTAATAAGAAGAACTTTACCTTGAAGTGATGTTTTAAAGGGTGCTTTGTATGACCTTCTGCCATGAAAGGATACATATCACTAATCATCAGGTTTATTTACCAAAAAGTTTCTGGGGAAACTATCTGGTTATAAGTTAGAGCAGTGGTCCCCAACCTTTTTGGCACCAGGGACCAGTTTCATGGAAGACAATTTTTCCGTGGTTGGGGGTTGGGAGGGATGGTTTCGGGATGATTCAAGTATATTACATTTATTGTGCAGTCAAACCTCTCTGCTAATGATAATCTGTATTTGCAGCTGCTCCCCAGCGCTGGCATCACCACCTCAGCTCCACCTCAGATCATCAGGTGTCAGATTCTTATAAGGAATGAGCAACTTAGATCCTTCGCATGCGCAGTTTACAGTAGGGTTCATGCTCTTGTGAGAATCTAACGCCGCCGCTGATCTGACAGGAGGCGGAGCTCAGGCGGTGATGTGAGAGATGGGGAGCAGCTGTAAATACAGAGGAAGCTTGGCCTGCTCACCTGCCACTCGCCTCCTGCTGTGTGGCTTAGTTTCTAACAGGCGACAGACTGATACCAGTCCATGGCCTGGGCGTTGGGGACTATAGCTCTAGGAGAAAGAGGATGGATCCAGGTGTGAGAGGTGACACAGGTGAGTAGGGCTGACAAAGCAGGGCTGTGAGTTTTTATGACATCCATAATACTACAATTTTTTTAATTTTTAAATGATGATATTCATAAATTGTTAATTTTAAATATTTATAAGATGAAAAAGAGAAGCAGTCTAAATTTTCAACAGCAACAACAAAATACAGCGTTAGGTACAAGATGGTGCTAATGAAAGCAAAACCACGCGTGACATCCATGGAAATTGATGATGGTATCACATTTGACCCAGGTAGATGTGCCCAGTGTCTGGCACAGTATTAAAAATCAGGTCTCATCATTTCTCTGTCCTGTGATAGAGGACTCTGCAGGATGCCCACAGATGGCTACAATGTGTACGTAACCATTCAAAGACATGAAGACCTACTATGTGGGGCCCACTTATGTGCTAAGTACCATGGTAACTGGGAGGTACCAGAGAGACTGCCTGGCCATCAGACTGGTTTTTGGTTTGGTTTAGGAGAATAGGTCCTGTGTGCCTTTATAAAACAAAGTGTGTGATCAAGCAGCCAAATGGGTGGTAGAGAATAATGAATATGAGGATAGCTTTGTAGTATAGTAAAAATGTGTGGCCCAGGGTAATCTAGGAGAGCTTGATGGAGTTGCTGAAATTATAAACAGTATTTGGAGAGAAGAAGGGTGGGAAGGCCAAAAGACGCATAGTATGCCCTTAGTAAGTTACCCAGTGCCCAGGTGGCATCTATAATTGAGCCACATTCAAGGCTAACTTGAAAAATGCATAGAGGCCTGAAACTTAGCTTTGGAATAAAGCTTTTTTGGTGAAAAAAAGAAAAGAAAAAATTGAATAAAAATAAACATTTAAGATATTTTAACTGAAAGAATAAATCAGTTTCCCCATGATTAGAACAAATGGTTTAAATTGAGACATATGGAAAAATTTAACTTTCAGTTCCAGACTCTAAGCCTAATTCTGGGAGAAAACCCATTAAAGTAATGAAGTAATGAAACAATTGAATGATAAATCTTGATTTTGTAGAGAATACAGCAAATGCTTGGAAGTACATCATCATTTCCATGCTTTTGGATTATTACGAACACCAGTGTCTTTGCCTGAGAGCTACAAGGCTGTGGTTTGTAATTGACTTCAAGTTGGGAGTGGGTAGGAGTTTACAGGATGTTATGTCCTTCCAAGAAGAGTTAGGAGCATTTTGGGGGGTGTGGATACTTAAAACAATCCAGGTTTTAAAGTATTTGAGAGACACTTCCCCTGGAAAAATAATTAGTTCTCAGTCCTGTTTAATTTGAATATTCAATAGAGCTGTCACTGGGCACCAAAGGAAATGAAAATGAGCGTGGATAGGGTTCCTACCTCTAAAGGGGCTTATAACAAAATCCTTTGCTTTTCACACAAATGTTTGACATCATTTCATTACGTTTACTCCAGTACATTCCAATTAGTTTCCTGGAGAGCAAGTACACTGCAGCCTTCACAACTTTTTTTTTTTCATTTTTCTTTTTTTTTTTTTTGGAGTTGCAGAGACTTGTGTGTGCTGCAAATTTTGCTCTTAGTAAATGACACTGAAATATTTTTAATGCCCTGAAATAACTAATGAGAATTTTAGTAGTCTTGTAATTAAAATAAAAAAATAGAAGAGCCATGGATGGACATTTTAAAGGAATTGTGGTTCTGTGGTTTCTTGTTTTGGAATTTGTGGATAAACTATGTGTACTTTGTAGTTAAAAACAATTGGGAAACAAGCGTTTGCTTTGGGCTAATTTTGTCCTTTTTAATGTCTGTAATCTCAGCTGTCTTGCCTTATAGGACCAACATCTCGGCTTACCTGGAGCTATATTTTTGTTTTTATATTCCTTTTATGAGTTCAAATATGTTCATCATCATCATTTGTATCTCCAAGGAGCTGTGGATGTGGGTTTTTTGGGTTTTTTCTCAGTTGTTAGATTCTGGATTTTTAAGATAAACAATTGATTTAGCAGGTTTATAAGGAGCATAAGTAAACTCAACCACACTAAATGCTCATGTTAATTATAAGCTACATCTTGAGTTCAGGTATGTTTTTAAAACGTTGTATGTCTTAAAATAAGGAAACTCGAAAGATATGCAGTGATTTGGCCGGGACTCATTAAATTGTTAGATATATTAAAGTCTCTAGTTTCGTGCACTGTACAACACTCATAATGGATTTTGATTATATGCTTGGTAATAAGTGACTTACGGAAGGCAGGACTATAGGCTTTTCCTACTTTGGATTTAAAATAAATATCATATCTTTCAGGTGTTAACAGAGGGCATTCTTGAGTTGAAGGGCATGAAACTGTTATTATCTTTATGGTAAGTTATCATTTGTAGATAAGTTAATGGTTTCCTGTGCAAATAATTGTGGAGTCAGCATACCTAAGACTTGGGTTCTCTTTAAGGACAGAAAGAAATTTATAGATATGAATCCCTCTTCAGGGTCATTAGACAAACTTCAAAGTGTTAATGTTCGTGAAAAGACCCCCTAGTTTGAATTTTTTCTGTGAGTAACAATTTCAGGTGTAAAATGGCCAGATCATTATATGTCATTCATGGCTTTTAAAAAAGTTAGTATAATATATGCCCTCATAAACAGCCACCTTACAGAGAGGAAGAGAGAGAGAGCAGTGTGTCTTTTGAGCAGCTGTTACATGGATAAACTCTGGGTCTTTTAGCTGTAGCTGTGGTGGCAGTGTGGACTCTAAAGGCTTGGTACTGTGATTAATGTGGTTCGATTGGTCCCATTTTTTTTGGTTCACTGAGGTCTTCTTCCTCTTGCCCTTCCCTGTGGTCATTCATTCTTCACATACAGACACTGCCCCCAGACAAGGTAACAGATCTTCCTGTCCTTGATGTTGTGTATGCCCTTGCTTTCAAATCAGAGTTTAGATAAAAATCCCTTGTTTCATCATTTTTAGTTAGCGTCACGTGTTTGGAGGTCTAGGTTGTCCTAGTTTTGAAATATTCTCTGTTAGAAATTAGATGCCTCATGAATAAGAGTTGACTTATTCTACTCTAAATGGATGTATTGTTTAAAAAAATCTAAAGTTTGGAAAGAAACCACATATAAAAACCTCATTCATCAAGTACAACCACAGCTAACAGTTGCTATGTTAGTGTCATCACCGACTTCTTTTCTTAAGCATGTTTTGAACCCCAGTCTGAAAAATGAGGATATGAGCATCCTTTGTTTCACCTCTTCTGCCCTGTGACTAAGGTGAGAAGCTAGTCCTGGTGACACAGGACTTTCCTAATTTGGGCACTGAAAGCCGCACATCTGGGAACTCCCTTGGTCCCACGATGGTCGGTCACCCTACCTATGACCTCCCACTTTGCTAGACTGTAATTTTTACAGTGTCGCAGTTTAATGCATTTATAATTCTTACTGTTAAAATATAACTATGGATGTCTGTTTTGTCTATGGGTGGTTTCTAAAAATTTAAAGCCAATATGCAAATATTATTTGCTGTGGAGCTAAGTAACATAATTAGACCCACAGAGGAAGAACTACCGTCCTGGATCACTGAATTTTACCACTTGAAGATTTTCCTAGCAGTTCCATTTCTTTATAGACATGAAGGTTTTGGGTTATATTCGGCTTCTACTGTTTTTTGCATTTCATGTTGTCCTCTTCCTTAGATTCCTTTTTTCCTTTAGTAGGTTATTCCCCATGAGTACCTTTTGATATGTAACATGCATGGATGTAAGCCCTGTTATTGTATGTTTGAAAATGTCTAATTTTGCCCTCATACTTGATTAATAATTTCAGCCTAGATTCAAAATTATTGTTTCTCAACTTTGAAGGCATTTCACCTCTGATACCTATAATCTAGTGTTGCCAATAAGTCTGATGTTAGACTTATAACCTAGTTGATTGTGTGTATGTGTGCATATTCGCCTACTTTTTTGAACCATGTAGGGATTTTTGCTTTATCCTTAATTCTGAAATTTCACCATGATTTTTTTTTTCATTTGGCCTTTTTTTTTTTTTGGCCTTTATGATCTGATGTCTTCACTAGCTCAGGATATTTTCTCCCCACTAATACTAATGTATCTTCACCTAGAATTCCAGAGGATGAATTTTCGACCTCTTGGAACTGATTCTCTGTGGCTTTCATATTTTCCTTCTCTTTGTTTTTTGCTGTATGTTTAGAAATTTTCTTGGCTTAAGTTTTGCAGCCTATTGAATATCTTTAGCCATATACATTCCGTTATTTAGTCCATTGAGTTTTCTGTTTTGGCACTTATTTGCTTAACAATCTGAGAACTTTCTCATTCTTGTTATTTCTATGAAAGGAGTGTGAATATCTATGGATATTGTTCTGGCCCTTAAGAAGCTGCTGGTCTTCACAGATGATCTCTTGGGATTGCTTAGAATTTTTCTTTTCCAGCATCAGAAATACTAATTTATTAATTTTTAGATAGAATGTATTTCTGTTTTCCACCAAAACCCCAGCTTTAGCTAAGTTAGCTGTCCTATGGTTCCTTGGAACCATTTAGGCTTTTCTACTACCTTCCTGTACTCTCCTACTGTTTTTGAATGTATTTCCTTTCTTCTCCCAATTCTTCCCTAAAAGCTGTTCTGATTGCCTTCCTTCCACCCCATTTATGCAGAGGGTTCTGGGATACCACTTCAGCCAGAAACCGTCTTCCCTTTCTCCCAACATTCATGGACCCTTGCTTGAACCTTTCTTCTCATTGCCCCTCCCCCTCTTGCTGAGGACCACCCCTGCTAGATTCGGATTCCGGAAATGAAGGCAAATCAAGGTATGAAGAGGATGAGAAAATTCCCAGGTGTGGGAGAGAGAGGATGGGGAGTCCTGGTGGCCAGGCAGAGGCTCCCTTGTCCGGTACCTCTCGTATAAGAATGGCTGTTCAGTGGTTGGAAGCTTACATTTCTAACTCTTACCTAGAAACTTAATTGGATTGAAACTTAATTTCTCAAATTATTTTATGTTCCAAAATTCTTCTGAGTAAGAGTTAGTCAATAGATGACCAAAATAGAAGCGATTAGAATTCTCTGTATATAGCAGGGAACAGAACCTGGATGCATTCCTGAAATTTCTTTGTGGTTTGGCTTCAGTAAATTACTACTTTACTCACGGCTTTAAAAATATATTTAGACTTAAGTTTAAAGAGTGAGAACCACATGTGTAAACATCATTGAATACCATTCTTTTAATGAATGGGGAATGTTATTTATATTCTGTTTTCACTTCCTCTGGAAAGCCCATTTCTTTGGGGAATGCTTAAGTTATATTGTACTTACCTTAAAAAGTGAAAGGAATTCACTTTAGTATATTTTAACTCAGCTGCAAAATTCTTACTATCGCTGCTGAGAACTGCTTGGCCCAAGTCTCTGAACACAATGTATTAAAATAACAAATGCAATATATATACCACTAGAGTAGACAATAGGTGTGTTTAGGAGATTAAAATAACCCTTATATTATTTTTGCTTTAATAGAGAAAATCCTATCTTTCTCTACTTTTATTCTTTTGGAAAATAATTTTGCAGTTAGTACTTCACTGAGACAGCGAGTGAGGTGGGCAGGTAGGTAGGAACCAGTGACAAAGGGCTTCTTGGCTGGGCTGAGGAGTCTGGGTTCATTCAATTAGTGACGGGGACCTTTTGAAGGATTGAAGCGAAGATGCTATCTGATCACATGTGTCATGTTGACGGCAGGATGGCGGTAGAATCAGAGGCAGACTAGAGGGGAGGTCATTGTGTAATCCGTGTCAGAAAGTAACGGAGCCATGGGCCAAGGCAGCAAAGATGGTTCCTGTCCAACTAGGGATTTTTATTCTGTATTAATTGTGCCGCCTTTGGACTAATTTGCTGGTTATTTTATGAAGACTTTGTCCTTTTAGAGCTAAAAGGGACCTTGGAGGTTCTTATGCAACTCTGTCATTTTATAAATGGCAAAACCCTAAGGCCTAAAGAAGCAAAGTGACTCCTCCAAATCAGACAACTCATTAACAGCAGGCAGAGCTTGGCCTTGGGCCCAAGTCTTCCAGTCCCAAAGCCAAAGCTTTCCAGTAGGGCTACCCATCTGGTCCTACCTGCTCTCGGCTAAGCACATGCCTGGACCTATGTGCTCCATCACCTGGTGGTTGATGGCACAGAATGAGATATTGACAGACTTACTCTTTTTTTTTTTCTATTTTTTTTTTTTTTTTTTTGAGACAGAGTCTCACTCTGTCACCTGGGCTAGAGTGCCATGGTGTCAGCCTAGCTCATAGCAACCTCAGACTCCTGGGCTCAGGCAATCCTCCTGCCTTAGCCCCCCAAGTAGGTGGGATTACAGGCATGCGCCACCATGCCCGGCTAATTTTTTTATATGTATATGTATTTTTTAGTTGTCCAGCTAATTTCTTTCCATTT